>CAJVPM010000073.1:0-26105 GCA_910592325.1 Scutellospora calospora | reverse complement strand
ATTTTCAAATTTTATTATCTATAATTATTTTTTTAATATTTTTGCATTTTAAAAAAGTAAATCAGAGCTGAATAAATGCAAAAACACAGGCAAATTTGCTTGCATTAGCCTATAATCTAAGGGATAACTATTGCTTTATTAAAGAAGTCTTCAATTTTTTTTATCTCTATACTTCTATCTCTAAACAGCTCTCTGCTATATTTTTCTATAAACTATTTTATTATCTGTTTGAAATTTTCTTTATTATATATATTTTCTAGTAAAAATTTCAAAATATTTATTATATTTTTTTATAGCTTTCTAGAAGTAGTTGTCTAGTTTTGAATTAATATATTTATTTATTTGTAATAATATATGATTTATTTTCTATACTTTCTAATTTATTCTAATTTTAATTAAGTTTTAATAATGATTATTATTTTGTCTGTTTTTTAGAGTTTTTGTTATTTTCTAAAAAGTATATTCTTTTGAACAAAAAAATTTTTTTAAGAAGTTTTTTCTATTTTTCTTCTTGTATATTAGTTAGCTTGGCTTCTTTTTTTTATGTATATATATTTCTTATATTTGAATCTTTTGTCTTAATCTTTCAAACTATATTTAGTAGTTTATTTACTGTATTTTCTATATTATAACCTTTAGCTTAATTTTTGGTTTAAATAATCTACAAAATAAGTTGTTAATAATTAAAATTATAATAAGAATAACTATATTAGCTATACTAGTAAAAAGATAGCAAATAGGCTTAGGCTGGTAGTAGCCTTCTTTTGATAGAGTCTAAACGGGTATGTTTAAACATATGTTTAGTCTCAGGAGGAAAATGCTACTACAGCAGATTGCACTTGGGCATCTTTTAGACAGCCAAGTGAGTTCAGAATTGTAACAAGGAGGGCAGTTTTAAAAGTAGAATAGTTTTTTTCTTTTATTATGTACCTGTCTAAATATTTTTAATATTTCTCCTAATAAAATGAAGAGCAAGATTGCCTAAGTATAAAAAAAAAAAAAAAAAAGATAGCAAATAGGCTATAAATTAGATACCTAATTTTAAACTAATTACTATTTAATTGCTATTTAATTTATACAAAATTTTAGTATACTAAAATTTTATATAAATTAAATAGCAATCAGATAATAATTAGTTTAAAATTAGGTATCAGATTTGTAGCTTATTTGCTATTTTTTTACTAATACTATTCAAATTATTTAATAAACTATATAATATAAAACAATTATTACAAATATAATATATTGTCTAGAATATAAGACAATATTTAAAACTTTCTGTATTTATACAATTTTAATAGAACAATATTCATATACAATACTACAATTATAAATAAATTATATATTAGTTAAGCTATTTAGTATAATAATTAATAGCTAATTTATTAATAATTAATTAATAATTAATTATAATAAATATTGTTAAGAGTAGGAGGTACTGTACTACTTTAAAATTATATATAAACTTAATAATAATTTGTTTTATTTTTTAATATTACAAAATATTTTCTTAAATAAATATTTTTATCCTTCTAAGTTGTAGAGCATATTCTTGTAATTCTAACAGTAATAAATTTATTAAAATTGATTTAAAATATACTAATTTTAAGATTGTATGTTATTTTTTATTATAAAATTTACATTATAGATTTATATAAATTAGCTAATCAGAATAGAGTAGTTTTGTACTATCTAAGTTTTTTTGAGTTAACCTAAGTTTTTTTAAGATATATACAAATATAATTTTTTTTTAAATCAAATAGACTTTAAAATTTTATAACAAGAAAAATATTATTTTAAATTATATATAATAAAAAAAATTTATAAATTTTAATTAAAATTAAAAAGTTTTATTAAAAGCAAAATTTTGGTCACTATATAAAAAAAAAATATGCAATCAATTTCATATAAAAGATAATCTATGTATTCTCTACTCTTAAATAATTACTATTTAGTATAATTGCTACTACTTAGCTATATTATTTAATAAACAATTAGTATTACTAATTAGTATTAAATTTGCAATAAATTAGTAGTTATATAACTATTAATTTATTGCTAATTAGCAATACTAATTATTTATCAAATAGTATTAGTAATTGTACTAAATAGCAATCATTTTGTAATATTTATTATAATTAATAATTGTACTAAATAGCAATCATTTGGTAATATTTATTATAATTAATAATCATCAAGTATTTGTCAATAAATTAGCTATTAATACAGCTGAAGCTAGTAATAACTAATACTGGAAATTTTAAATACTTTAATATAAAATTTACAAAAAATTTTGAGATGCATTTTCTACAATTTTTTTTTAGAATTTAGAGCTAGAATTTATAACAAAAAGGTATAGTTGGATTGCAAGATTTATAGTTTTAAATCAAGACCCCTAATTTCTAGCATTAGCTATTTCTAGCTTCAGCCGTGACAATTATTATACTAAATAGCATTATCTTGATTAGTGCAAATTTAAACTATTTATAGAAGAACTTCATATACAAGAATAAAGCCAAATTTAAAGTGCAAAATATATAAAATTATACTAATATTTATTATGTGTTTAATATTTTTTAACTAGAGATGCAGGCGAATCGTCCCAATGATGCCGTAACTTTGCCGTAACTATATTAAATAATTATAAAAAGTTACAGCAAATATGCCGTAACTTTTTATAATTGTTTAATATAGTTACGGCAAAGTTACGGCATCATTGGGACGATTCGCCTGCATCTCCATTTTTAACTCTATTATATTTTTTAAATAAATTACAATCTGATAAAGCTTGCTTATATTAGGTTATTTTAATTTTAGGTTATCTTATTCAAATTTAGAATAATGATAATAATAACTTGTAAATTTATGTATAATTTATACTAGCTATCAATATCACTACGTACTAATATAATATAATTATCATTACTCATTAAAACTTATCAAAACACCAAAACTCGATATCTCAAAACTAATGCTTATAAACAAATCTCTGCTTTTCATTATTCTATATAATACTGCTCTACTCTTTAATATTGTTCATAATTACAGTTAACTATAGGATATAACGGAATTTGGATTGTTACTATTATTATATATATATATAATAAATTTTTAAATTTAAAATCACCTAACCTAGGCCGTAATCTTCAAATTAAAGTTTATTAATCGACAATTTACAGTATATATAAAGCAGAAATAAAATATAAAAAATAAACCAATCATATTTTATTAACTGAATTAAAATGTCGATAAAATTGTCGATAAAATGATTGTAATTGTCGATAAAATAAATTTCAATAAACATTTATTGGTAAACATGTTGATGAAATAAAAATTTTCAAATTAAATAAATTACCGATAATAAATGTTAATTAGTCAATTTAATAAGTTAAAATTGAGAAAATACAATCAGATTTTTAAGTGAAACTTGTATTTAATGAAAAGTTACATTTAGAAGGAGTCAAATAAATATAAAATTATATACGTGGGACCAGAAAGGGTCTTGCATTTATAGAGAATTTTCGTATTGTAAGATGCACTTAGAGAAAAATCAACCATCACTATACAGTGAAAATATTATTAGTCAAATAATATCCTGTATGTTTGATAAGTTATTTCAATTTTTTAAATCAACTTTTATAAATTTATATAGTATAAGAAAATAAATTTTGTTATGATTAGATATGCACGCAAAAATGTACAGGTCCCTACAAATACATATTTCTACAGCGGGCGGAACGTGGTAAAGTTGAGTGAAAAACTGAAAATAAATAAAGTAGTTCAAGTGATAAATTGAATTTCCATGTCACGTGGATCTATTGAAATATATAGGTGATAGTATATAATAAAAACAAATAATAAGTACGTACTCACCTACAGTACATAACAGATAAGTTAAGCTTAAATAATCTATTTGATGAAAATCTACATCTTCTAAACAAAATTTCGAGATATTCTCGATATACAGAGCGTTGGTGATCTTTCGGCACCCCTATAATAAATATAGTAAAAAAATTGTTAAAAAAGATCAACAGATTACTTCTGAATATTGGTTAACGTTAAATGAGTTTGTAATATATAATTGGAACAGGATCGTCGATTATTTTTGGTATTAGATCTCCTTTTTATTTACATGCATTGAAAATGAACTAAGATTAGTGTTTCGTTTCGTTTTCCAATTATAATTTATTTATATCGAAGCGTTCTATATTGCAAAGCGACATATATATATATATATATATATATATATATATATATTTATGAGACATTTATGTTTATTAATGTGTGAAAATTTTTGACGTGAAATGTTAAAAAAAGAACTGGGTAATGATGGACTAGCATATATCGATACGTATAAATAAAGTATAATGACGCAAATACAAAAACAACAGGATAAAAACAGGTTGACATTATTTAAGAATCAAATTATATTAATTAGAAATTTAAGTCACAATATATATGCTGAGGATTTTTCAGAATTTGGTGTTTGTATGCTAAGTCTCATATAATTCGTCTAAACTTTTCAGAATAAAAAAAAAGCAGGTTTGTTGCATCGCATCAAGAAAAATTTTTTTCCTATCTCCGATGAGAGTACCAAGATGTATAATCATATGGTTCTTCAAAATTTTCTTTTTTGATATTGAATCTAAATATACATTTCACTCCTTGATTAGTGTTGGTTTAAATTACAAAAAAAAAAAAAAAAAAAAAGAGTTTGTTTAGTTAAAGAAAATAAGCTCGGTTATAATAATTTAACTCAAAAGGATAGATTTCCAGATAAGCCTCGGATAAAGTTAAACATAAATCTCGGATAAAATTATAACATAAATTTTAGTTAATAAACTGAAAAAAAAAACTTGCATTCTTTACTATACTAATAATGTACTTAATAATGGTTATAATTTTATTTGAAAAGATTTATGCAGGTGCTTAGAATTGGATGCAGGTATCATTGATTTTTACGAAAGGTTTAGCTATTGTTCAAGTTTGATATTTCACCTTACATAATAAAATAATAAATTGAAATAAGCAACGAAAAGATACTTGCATACGTATAAGAAAAAAAAGATTTTGATCATCGTTATTAATAATACATATGTACTACGTATATTATTACTGTATTAGAAAGTAAAAAATTTATCATAAAATAGAAAAAAGAAGAATGTCGTGACCAAAAAAAGACAAGAGATTTAAGAAAATCTGTTGTTAATTAATCTTCTTAATATCCTTTTCAAACCAGAGTAGGAATACAAAGGTTGTTAAAATAAAAATTACCGATAAACGATAACTAATTTTTTTTTTGATGATGATCAGGAAAAAGTTGTGTACGTAATAATTTTCTAATTTATAAATTTAGAAAAAATGAGTTACATTTTAATTATTGTTGGTTAAATAAAAAATTATAAAAGTTATACAAAAATGGCAAATGACTTTCAAAACTTTCAAGTTGCGTAAACTAAAAACACCACTTATAATAATACTCTAAAGTTTGTTACCTATATGCGTCTTTAGCCTGCTTAGGTCAACTTATTTAATTTCAACACAACATAATTAATAAAAAAATTCTTATTATGGTATTATAATTAAAATAAATAAATAAAAAAAAAAAATGATTCCATAAAATTTATTACTTATGGTTTCACTTGATCATCGGGACGTTTAAAACTATATCTTAAATATGCATATATTATAATTATAAAAAAAAAAAAAAAACTTAATTATACGTACGTATAAAAAAATTTTTAATGAATTTAATTATTTGTGTAGTACATTAATGTACATATAATGAACATTGAAAATATTATAGTGGTCACTTATTTTTTAAAGAGTTCTATATGTTGAATGATAAATTTCGTAACCTTTTGGGAATCAAAACAAACTAACATTAACGCAACTAATATTGCACAACATTTAACCGCGTTATTCACAAAAAAAAATTAATAAAAAGATATACTTTTTTACAGAAATAACGCCATATTTCCCCATGAAAGTATGAAAACGTTGAAGTTCTTGCAACTCAAGAGCCGGAACCCTGGAGGCCGACAAAGCAGACATAGCTTCGGTTTCTTTCGTACACAAGATGAAGGTATATCAAATATTCCTCCTAAACCGGAGAGAGAAAAAGATTTTTCTTCAACTTTAAAGACTTATCTTACGAAAAAAAAGAATCGAAGTCAAAGAGATCAAACCGCGTCTCGCGAGGTTCGTGCCTCTGCCGTTGAAGCCTTTACCATAAATGGTTTAAAGGAAGAAATACGACAACGTGAGGTTACGCTGGAAGCCTTAAATAAAAGGATTAAAGGCATAGAGTCTGAAAGGGATCGTGCCCAAATTGAATTAGATGAAGCTCAAGCTCAACTTAAGTAGCGTAGTCATGAGGTCCGGGACCTTAAGGCCTTGCTCCCGGAACGTGACGAAATTATTGAACAATTAACTGAAATTGTTAGTAAAATGAGAAAGGAAAAAGAAAATTTACAATTTGAATTAGATAAAACAAAATCTGAACTTAAAGTTCGTGAAGGAGAAATAAGAGAATTAAATTTTTCTTTACTTGAATGTGCTCATGATTTACAAGCTGCTAAAACTGACCTTTCTGTTACAATAAGTGAAAGAGATTCTGCTCTTTATGATGTACAAAAACAATTAAAAGAACGTGAAAAACTTGTACAAAATCATACAAATCAAATACTTTCTCTAAAACAAGAATTAGAAACTACTAGAATGGATCTTCATTCAACAAGAGATGAACTTGAAGCTACTCAAACAAAATGTAATGCTGAAATTGATGCAACACAAGCAATGTGTTCTGCTGAACTTGAAGCAACAAAAGCAAAATGTACTGCAGAAATAGGTGTTATAAGGGCAAAATATGCTGCTGAACTCCATGCTACAAAAGAAGAACATGCTGATGAATTAGAGGCAACCAAAGCGCAACTATCCTTTTTTAAATCACAACTGGATTCTACAAAGGCTCAACTTTCCTTTACCAAGTCAAAATTAGAGTGGGCAAAAGCAGATTTATCCTCTATAAAATCTTTATTGGATACAGCAAAAGCTGATCTTGCTTCCACGAACAATAAATTAAAACGAACAACGGCTGAATTAGAAGCTGCCAAAGAAGAAGTTGATGAATATATAGATATGATGGCATATAGAGATGGTCTCACTTCTCTAATAATATCAGTTTATCAAGAAGATATTCGAAATGAAAAAGAACGTGCTGAATCTGAACTTGAGGATACTCAAGAACAATTAAATAAAATTAAAGCTACTCATGAAAAAGAGAAAAAGGCAAATGCCAAAACAATAAAACAATTAACTAATCAAATTCAGAACTTGACAAATTCACAAGGTATTGTATTATATACTATTATATTATAATAGTATTATATAATTAATTATCGTTATGATAATTATAAATAATGTTAAATAATGTTAAATAATATTAAATAATGTTAAATTTAATGTTAAATAATGATGTAATTACATAAATCACTCTATCCTCTATATTGACTAAATAACTATTTGTAGTTCAAGAAAAAGCTAAAATATATCAACTTGAAACCGATAATGCTAAATTACGGAAACAACTTGAGCAAACTAAAACACAAGGTTAGTGGTTATTTTTTTAAAATAAATTTTAAGTACTATTTAAATAAATCCTAATAAATCTAATTATAATTTTTTTTTTAAAACAAAAAGCCACAGAATATGAATTGATGAAAGAAGAAATAGCGTGTTTACAAGCCCAGGTTGTGACGTTAATGGCTACACCAAAATCCCAAGAAATTACCAGTGAGACCCCTACTTCTACCGCCAACATAACAACACCACCAGAATCTCCATGTAATTCGCGACCGAGTAGTGACCTCTTTAATGAAATGGCTAGTGACTCAAGTAGTATACATGATGGTATAATTAGCGGAGGTATTAATACGGTGGTTACAACTGTTGCAAATGGTGATTGGGTAACAGTTAGGAAACGAGGTAGTAAACGAAGAGGTGCTTCACGAAACCGTGGCGGAAATCGTGGTGGACGAAGGGTGAGTTTCACCTTTAACTTAAAAACATCATATCAAATTTATTATTATTTAATATTAAATACTGATTTCATTTTTTTCAAGTATTAGATATCAAGATCTGAATATTATACTCCAATAATTGAACTTGGTTAAGGCAATTACGCAAGAACGGTTTATCCTGCTTATCCATGGGAACATTTAATATTTTAATATTTAATTACAACATCAACTATCGATACAATTAACACTCCTTTTTTTGCATCACATCATTTAACTTCCGAATCACATAAACATCTCTCACTCACCGTTTCGTTAATAATTCAGTTCTTAATATTTTTTGGGTGTATTATTTTGGATAGGGTAATATTATATATGTGTCTATCAAATTTTTTTTATTCTTTAATTATTTTTTCCTGTATTATCTTGTAGTTGACTTTATTTTTTTTGGGATAAAAAGGATTAACGATAATAATAGGCCAATTTAATTTTAAAATATTACAACAAAATTACATATAAAAAAAAAAAAAAAAAAGAAAAAAAATATAATTTGTCAAAGAGCAAAGAATTATGTAAATTATGATGATATTATTTGAAATAGTATTATCATACCCCCCCTAAAATAGTCGTCATTTTTATTTTTAATTTACTTTTGAGAAAATAATTAGACTTTTAATGTAACTCTCTCTCCTTGAAAGTAATTGAAAAAAAAAGAAAAAAAAAAACATTAGTATTTTGTATTATTTTTAATATCAAATTTATATTATCATAGTTTGCATATATCAGTATATATTCACTTAACTTATTCATATATTTTCACAAGTTGTTTTTTAACATAGATCAGTTGTAAATTTTAATTTAAAATAATTTTTTTGATGATGAAAATTGATAAAAATTAAAAAACATAAAAAATTAGTAAACAATTAACTGAATCTTCTATCTAATCTCGATTATTTTTAACGTTATGATAATTTTGATAATATGATAATATTGATTTTTTCTTTTCGATCAGGGGCAAAATACGCGATGTCGATAAAAAGATCGCATAAATTTATGTGGTGTAAATCATGTAACACATTTATTATCGGTATTTTAGTAATATAATTATTTCATACAGATTAATGCATTATCAAAAAATTTGGAAGGATTCTCATATTCTTACATTATTCATATTTTTCTTTTACTATTATACATTTGAACCCTGATTCAAACTAATGCACCAAATCATTAGCATACATTCACTCATTTAATGTATCAATTACCTGACCTTAGAGGGTTTTAAATTGCAATCTGATTGGTTACTTAAAATATAAACAATTATGTCAAGTGATTGTTGCTGTAAGCAGGAGCTCTTCATGATGATGTATTTTACATCTATTAATTTCAAAAATTTGGTTTTGATTCAACCATCACAACAATTCTAATCCTGATTAGAACACGATTGTGAACGATTCAGAAACCAGTTATTAATGCATATAGAATTAAATAAGCCTCCCTAACCACTTGTAAATTAATATCGTTAATGTAACTCCGGTGAATAAATTATAATAAATCATGCTTTTCATTTTCACATCTGATTATCCATACGAAAATTTATATAACGTGGTGTTGACAAATCCATTCAAAATGATGACAAAAAATTATGAAACAAGCATGATGAAAATTTATAATTTTTTAAATCAATATATTGGTTCATAAAGAAATTCAATGATAAAAAAGTAATTAAATCTATATTTAGTTAATAAATAACCAATTATATAAAGTTAATTAATTCTAACGCCTAAATACGTATAAAAATAAAGTAAAATTTTTAATATTAATTTAGTTGTGTATTCCTCGGGTTTTGTTTTTCAGATATACAGTATATCTTGTTACAATAACAACCATGCAACTTTCTGTATTATTTCACCTGCATCATTCTTTGTCATGGGAAAAAAAACTGCATGTAAAAAAAAAAAAAAAAAAAAAAAAAAAAATATTACGGTATAACATAAATAAATCCTTTATTTACATACATTAAATTTTGGTATCTATCTGTTGTGAGTACGCTACGTATGCCCGCATTATGAAAAATAAATTTTCTTGTATAATTATTCTAAAAATAATATTATATTGACTTGGTCAACATCATCAATTTTTAATGTAAAAGTAACGTCAAATCAGACAAACTTGGCAAACATAAAAAAAAGTATTTTTAATTTTTTTTTTTTATCCCTGACGTACAGTACATGTGTATTCGACAAGTAACGAACAAATGACCCTTGCTCAAATATTTATCTCTAAAAACCGTCTAGCGTACAAATTTTGTATACTCCAAATAATTTGTTTTTGTAAATTTAAGCATTTTTAAGCTTACCTATTTTAGTTTAAACTAGTGTATATTTTGAGCTTTTTTAGGTATATCTATTCGTATTTGTGTGTAATCGTATGATCCATGTGTAGGTTTCTAAGTTTTGATCCAAGATTTTCATAACCGAACGATTCGCATACACTTAGCCCAAAAATTAATTTGAACAAAAAGGAGAAAGTTTAGGGTGTTCTCAAGCGCCTAGATCAGTTTTTAATTAGTGAAAAATAATTTAGCCAATCAAGTAAGTTCTTCATTGCAATAAAAAAAGATGGTCGTCTCGACGGATCTGATGTAAGTCGGAATTCAGCATAGGTGAAGATCTCTGTAATTGACTAATAAATTTTAAAAAAAAGTCACCGAAATTTAGAAATAATGATTGCTTTCAGATCAGCCCAACAAAAAATTCGAACATGTGCGAAAGAATAAAAAAAGTGAAAAAAAATGAAAATTCTCAAAAACTGATGTTTAAATCAACTTTAGAGCACTAATAAAAAATGATAAAAATAAGGATTTATTTAAAAGTAACCAGAGGTGAAATTCACCAGTATATATTTCTGCTTAATTATTTCTTAATAAACAACTCATTTTTTTTTTAGCTTTAGGGTTAGGGTGAGGTTTATATTAGGGTTAGAGTGCTTATCATATGTAAAATTAAGCGCTGAAAACTTTTACTTAGTGACATGATACAAGTTTTCATAATAAAATTTTAAAATATTAACGATTATTATTTTTTTTTCTTTAAAATTTCTTTATAATCGTTATACAAGATCCTGCGATTTTATTGGTTAATCATATAACCGGTGAATTTCACCACCGGTGAGCGTTAAAATCGTCCTAAAAAATAAAATTTTACATATATTTCTTTGCTAAAATATTTATATAATTTTTTTAAAGCTAATATTCTAACTCTAAATTTTATTTTATAATCACTAGTCACCAATTAAATTTCAGATCTGCAGTGTAATCTAAAATTTTAGTATTTTTTTTTTTTTTTAAATTATCAAAATTTTTTTCATATAAAAAAATTATTTAGAAATTTTTTATATTAAATTCTATTAAATTTTTTATAATAATTATAATAACTACTAAAGAATATCTTGTCAAAAACTCTATATGTATATAAATTGAAGTTTATATTAGTAATAAAAAACTTTTTGGTAAAATATATTAAATTGTAGTAAACCATAAAAAAGTTTATAATTGATAATTTTTTTTTTTTTTTTTTTTTTTTTTTTTTTTTTTTACTTAGGTAATCTTGCTTTTTATTTTATTAAGAGAAATACTAAAAAGTATTTAGACAATTACATAAGACTAAAAAAGACTAACTATTCTAATATTAAGACTGCTCTCTTTATTGCAATTCTAGACTCATTCAGCTATCTAGTTAATGCCTAAATGTGATTTGCTGTAGTAGCATTTTTTCTTCTAAGACTAAAGACCTGTTATAGATATGTCTACTTAGTCTTGATCAATAGAAGACTACTACTAGCTCTTATCAAGAATACCTAATTAGTTTTAAACTTTAACTATCTTTTATAATCTGCACCTCTGATCTATCTTGAGATTTGGTTATTTGACTTCATTAATATCTTTTTTTGTTTTTCAAATATTGTTTCCTTTTTCTGAGAATCTTTGAATATTATATTTCTTTGTTTGAAGTATCAAGTTTTTCTTGTTTTCTTTCTTTTCCTTTCTTTTTCTGCATGTTAATTCTATTCTCTTTCTTCTAATTTGTTATCATTTCATAGTAGAATTTCTATAGTTTTTCATACAGGTTTGTTCAAAATATGTTAATAAACTAACAAATTGCTTGAGTAGATTTAGATCTAGACTTAAGCAAAGTTTTTATTTCTTTGTTCTACTTTCTACTTATAAAGCCTTGAAAATGTAGTTTTCTTATCTTAAGCTTTTCTTCTAAGTCTATACCTAGTAGTATATTTATTAAACTTGGGCTTGAGACTGTTATATTCTATTTTTTAAATATTTTATGTTTAAGTTCCTCTATTATAATTTCTTCTGTATATTTTCAAATCTCTTAGTATACTTTGTATATAGCTAGATAGTTAAATATTTCTTCTGTCTTATAACAGGCTATACAAGTTTTGCTTTTATATAACTTGAATCTTCTTTGATAGCAAATATCTCATATTGGTAGTAGTTTGTTTAGATATTTTATTCTAAATATTAAAGCTTTGCTTTTTTTGAGGCTTATATATCTTCTGCTCTGATAGTTCTTTAATACATCCTATATACTCATCTAGTTTAAAGTTTCATCTGAGTTTACTTCTGAACTTAAACACATTATATTATTTGTACTACTTAGCTTTGTCTATTCTATTTTGTATATTATTGTTATACTAATATTTATAAAGGATCTGATTGAATAGTCTACTAAATTGTTTTTCTATTTGAGTAGAACTTTAATCTCATCAGTAACTATATCTTTTGGTTTAACTAGTTTATATAAGCCTAGACCTAGTTTTGTAAGCTTGTCTGCTTTGTTATTCCAGATATTTCTACTATATCTCTTAATCTTTATAAGCTTTAATTTAATATTTTTTGCTTTGCAACACTCTTTTATCTGTTTAATCAGATTTTAGTTCTTAGTTTTAAAGAGTTCATAGATACTATTTAAGGGTTTACTATTTGTAATTTCTTTAATCACTACTTTGCTATCTATAAAAATTTTTATTTGAGTATTACAAGGTGCTACTAAGATTGCTATTCAGATTTCTTCAAGCTCTACTCAAGTTGATGAGAGCCAATTTACTATTCTACTATTAAAATTTAATATCTCTACTCTATTTTTTTCTTTACTAGCTATTACTTATCCTATTCCTATCTTTTTTCCTTTTGTTATCCTAATGCTTTCATATACTAATGATCTGTTTGTATATATATTTAATACTTTCCTCTCTTTTAATTTTTCAACTATTTTATTCAGATCCTCTTATATATTTTCATCTTCAATTACTCTTTGAATAATTGCTTCTTTTCTATTTAGTATTTTTATTTACATATTCTGTTGAGTTTCTAGTTTTTCTCTTGAATAGTACTCTACTTTTTCTAAATAAGCTGAGAGTGATACTTTTAATATTGCTAAACCTGTTTTGTTTATTGCTATCTTACTTATAACTTAGTGCCATATACTTATAGACTTGCTGATTAAATATTCAGAGTTGTTTTTCTTTTTAAAATTGCATTTTTTGTATTTTGCGAAGCTTGTTCAGGATAAGTTTCTAGAATTTTTCAGTTTCCAATATATTAATATAGACTTTCTATTAGTTTTTCTAGATATTTTTCTTAAGACTAGAATGTTTCTTTCTTTAAAAATAACCTACTCTTTCTTTCTTTTGTCTTTGCTTATCTTTTGTCTACTTGCTTTTAGAGTTTCTTAATTAGTGCTTAGAATTTTAAAATTATCTAATACTTCTCTTAAATTATAATCTGCAAATATTTTTTTTTCAATTTATTTGAACCAATTTGGTTTACTATCTTCTCTCTTATATTCTCTTATCTATTTTATTTGTTTCTAAGAAAGAAAACTGTTTCCTTCCTCTTCAATCAGTTAGTCTGTTATGAAGATATTTAGATTTTTGCTATCTTAACTCTTTTCTTGATAGCAAGCTAGATAGCTCAGTATCTTTTATTTCTATATTATTTGTACTTGCTTAAGTCTCTTAGAAATGAAAGCCAAGTTTTGTAACATTATGAATAATATTGTATATCAAGTTATTTTTTATCTTAGCTAAGCTAAATATATATTTGTCATCTAATAAGTTGTATTTAGACTTGTATTTTAACTAAGCATCTTTTAGTCTAAGCTGTATTATGATTCCAATTCTATCTGTTAGATTTAAGTATATTATTAGCTCTGTAATATGATATGCTAACTGATTTTGTCAAATTGATCTGAAGCCTATTAGGCTATTATGACTGTATATACTATTTACTACTAATCTTATGAGCTCAGCTTTGTTTTTAATTAACATTCATATTGGTCTCTAGATTTAATCATATTTTAGCTTGAATAAAAAAGAAGTTTGTAGTCTATATTTAATACTAGGTAATAATACACTATTATTTAAGTATATGAGCTGACTAATTGTTACTTTTTTGAATTTAACTACTTTACACATTCTTGATACCTCTTTTGTAATGACTTTCATATTACATTCATCTCTTCTTTTCTCAAAGATCCAAACTTCTAGATGTCTTATGACTTCTGTATTTCTTTTTGTATACATAGTATCTTTATTCTTTCCTACTTTTACTGTAAGTCTTAAATCCTCTTAGTTTGATTGAGTATTTATTACTAGTAATTCTAATTTCTTTCTGTTAATCTTTATATTGTTTAATTCATAGAACTTATCAGAAATTCTAATGATTTCTTGTAGTTCTTTTTTGAATATAGCTATCTATGTTATATTATCTGTATAAGCCAAAACTCCTTGTTTCTATCTTAGTTATTGGGTTTTGTTAGCTACTTTAGACTTATCTCATAACCTATTTTGTTCTTTTTCTGTATTAGACATAACAAAGAATCATAAAGATTTACTAGAGCAATAGTGAGACAACCTTTTCTTGATCTAGTCTGTTTTCTACTGTAAACTTTTGTATTAGACTATAACTAGTGATAACCTTTATATTTCTTGTATTAAAAAGATTAAGCAAGAAGGTCCTTGTGATTTCTGATAATTTTATTCTTTTAATACTTTTTCTAATATAACTAGGCTTATTGAATTAAATGCCTTTTTCATGTCCTGAAAGAGAATTCAGATTTCTTTGTTTTTTTTTCCTTGTTTTTTCTATTATATTGTTCATGATATAGATTAAACTACTTGTGCTATTTTCTAAAAGACTAGTGAAGTTAGAACCTTTTAAAATATTATAGTTTGTGAGTATTTTATCTAATCTTTTAGCTACTACTCATACAACAACTTTGTGGAATACTTCAAGTAGTACAATAGGTCTAATGTTAGACAGGTTGTAGTTCTAATTTTCTCCTTTTAGAATCAGATATAATTGCCTGATTTTCCATTTTATAAAGATATCTCCTTTCTCAATACACTTATTTGCAAGAATTAAGAAGATTTGTCAAGCTATACTTTCTGTACTTTTGATAAGTAGATAGCTAATTCTTGAAGTACCTAGTACAGATTTGAATTTGATATCTTTGAGTATCTCTATCTATTCTTGCTCTATGATTTTTTTACAAAGAGCTATATATGAGTTTTCCTTAATTTCATTTATAGATCTGTAAGCTTTGATCTATTTGTCTATAAACTTGCTATTCTTAACTTGTCTCTTTCAGAATTGTTTCATGAAATAAGATCTTATTTCTTATTAAACTTTTTTTTTTTCTGTAATTAGTATTATCTCTTCTTCATTTCCTACTAAGACTCTGTTTAATCAAACTTTGTTTAATAATCTTTTTAAGAGACTACTTAGCATATGTTTTAGTTTATTTTAGATTGTAATGTATCTTTTGTCTATATGCTTGTTTATTTCTAAAAGGCCTTCTTTTTTCCTTTCTTATTATGCTTTAGTATGTATTACTTTCCACTATAATTTTAAATCTTTGCTTCTTTGTTCTGACCATTTTCTTTCTATTATTTCTTCTATTTTTAAATCTAGTTTTCTGTTGATTTCTCTAATTTTATTTGATTATTTGGTTCTTACTTCTTCAGTTATATATTTACTATTATCTTTTGCACAGATATAGCAAATTTTTTTTATTACTCTTAGATCTTTTAGTACACTATTACTTTTACTTTGATGTTTAGATGAGCAAGTTTCTATCTTGATTTCTTTGCTCAGTAGTGTTTTGTATATATTGCTAAAGATGCAACCTGATATTATATCTTAAAGTTCATCTATACTTTTCTTTTCCTTAGTACCTTAATACTATCTACTTCTGAGTTAGCAACTAGTCTTTTGGTGATTATCTTGTCTAGCTTCATATTATATACTTCTTATTCTTCTTCTGTTACTTTCTCTAGCTTTAAAACACATTTTTTCCTTTTTATTCTTTTGGTATATATGTTTGATCTATTCTTTTACCTAAACCCTATAATAAATTATACTAGAACAATTTTATGATCACTACCTATAACAAATTTTATATCTGAGATTTTATATTCAATGATACTCTAGCTTAGGTTTTTGAATGTCTATATATAGTCTAGTCTTGAGTTAGACTTCTTATTAGACCAAGTATACTTTCTTTTGTAAGAGTATATTAATCTGAAGATATCTTTGTAGTTTGAGTTTTCTAACTATACTAAAAGTAGAAGTATTCAAGCTCTTTTGAAGTCTTCTTTGCTTTGGTCTAAAGTTCTTGATCTGATATCATTAAAGTCACCTATAATAATGATTCTAATATTCTTTTTTTTTGTTTTTTTTTATCTTTTTAATTATATATTATTGAAGTAACTTTTTGATTTCTTTGTTACTTAGTAGAATATATGCTATTATTACTAGGATTTTAATTTTTTTGAATACCAGAAGAGTATCTATATAATAGCTACTATATCTTGTTATTCTGCTTATATGTTTTTTCTATATTTTATTAATTATGAGTCCTACATCTGAGCCTTTTAACTTTTCTTCTTCTGCTGAGGGTTAGAAGCTTATATATTCTAAGCTCCTTGCTATGTAGAATTTGTCTTGTTGTTTACTTAAATTTAATTTATTTATTTCTAAGATATCTATTCTTTTTTTTTTTACCTATTCTATTAGTAGCTTCAATTTAGTTAAATTTTTTTGATTCTATTTATATTATATATTGCTACTTTCAGAGTTTGAAAGTTTGTAAGCTGAGCTTCTTTTTTTCTCACTATTTCTTTTCTTCAATTTCTTGTCTATTCTGTATTTCTATTTAAGTTATAGTTTAATTTTCTTCTTATCCTTTTTCCTTTTTTAAGTTTTCCTTCTTACAAAGTCTAGGCTTTCTGTAGTTCAACTGGTATGACTATTTAGGAGCAATTTGGGATCTTGTGATCCCAAAAACTATCTTCTTTTCTGAACTTGCAATCTTCTTTTTCTGTAATTACAATTAGGTTTTCAAGTATTTTTCTCATACTCACTCTTTTGTTTCTTTTATACTGAAGACCTTCATCACTTCTTAAATAAGATTTTCTTCTTCTAGAACTATTTGATCTGTCTTGATCTCTTCTTTCTTTTCTTTTAGGATCTTCAGATATTATATTTTCTTTCTCTGAATTTTGTAATCTTTTTTGAATAAATTTAGAGCACTCTCTTCTTTGTTCTTAGTTAGTTTCTTTTTTTTTCTCATGCTTTTTATACTTCTTGTTTTATTGAAACTTTTGTTTTTATTATAGACTTCTTGTTAGTCTAGATTTCTGTATTGATTGTTTCTGGTTGCTATTTATGAAAGCTTATAGTTATAGTAAAATACTAAGAATCTTGAGTAGTTTATTATATCTTCATTATTTTCAAAGTAGACTGTTGCATTTCTTCTATTATTGTTATTAGTATTTTTGAAGATATGTAGAGCTTTAGCTCCTGATTATTTAACTTATTTCATTAGAAAAATTTTATTTATATCTTCTGATAAGTCTAATAGCCTTCTAGAGTATTAATTATATTCTCTGAGTTTGTTGCTATTGTTCAAACCTGATGATACTCTTACTAAGTAGTCTTTTCTAAGAAGTAAATATCATAAGTTTTCTATCTTTTCTATACTAGTTGTATTTAAAGTGAAGCTGATTTCAGTTCTTGTTTTGCTATATGTTTCTCTTATTATTTCAATATAGCTAACTCTTCCTAAATATCATATAGTTTCAAAATTTTTGATCTCTTTATCTAGCTTAGAAGATCCTATACTGTTATAATATTTCTTATACAGTTAGTTTTTCTCTCTTCAGTTTACTGAATATTTCTAAAAAGCTGTTTATTTTCAGAGTATATTTTTCTTTTGCAGTCTTGTAAAGATTTCTCTTTTCTGTATTTGTATATTTCTTCTATCTCTTTTTGGATTTGATTTTCTCTTTTTGCTTTAGTTTCTTCTTCTTCTACTACTTTTCTGATAGTTAGTATATTGTCTGCTTTTCTTTTAATATTCATATCTTTAATCTTTACTTGCTCATACTTTTGAGTATTTTCTTCTCTAATACTTTATACTCTTTGAAAATAATATTTTACTATTCAATTTCTTTTTTCTTTAGCTTCTCTTTAAAATTTTTATCTCTTTATAGCAATCAAAGCTGATGACAATTCAGGAGTTTCTTTTTATGAAGCATTCTTCTATTTTGATAATATGTTTACTTCTGTATATAGTTTCTTTTACAAACTTAGTTCTAGCCTCTTTGGATTCTTCAAGAAGTAATATTGCAGCTATTTTTGCTTTATATATTCTCTATCCTTCATATATATTTTTATTTAGAACTCAAAGACTATCTTCAAAAGAGTTTCTGCTATATACTTCGTAAGCTACTTCTATTTGCTCTCTTTAATCTTCTCTATTTTTTTTTTTTTGTTATCTGTTTCTTTTTTAGGGTTTTGTATAGTTGTATTAGTTGTGTTTTTAATTATTTGGACTTCTTGTAAAAATAGCCTCTTTGTTTCTATACTAGAAGTTGTTCCTATTTTCTGTTATTTTTGTACTACAATTTCTATACTACTTATATTATACTTCTTATTTAGAATGCTCAGAAATTTTATTATCTGATCATTTCTAAACAAGATTTCTATTGCAGTTTTGTTCTTATTAGCTTCTAATTTTTTAATCCTCTCTACTTCATACAAAATAAGTAATTGTGAGCTGCTGACTTTTCTTTTTTCTCTTCTTTTTTTCTATATAGCTTTAACTCATTCTGTTCTAGATCGTATATTATATCTACTTTTTTGTTATAGATTTTATGTTGTACTTCTTTTTTTGACGCTTTTCTATTATTAACTTTTCTTTTTCATAATTATTTTTTGTTTCTCCTACTCTCTGTTCTTCTGCTAATCTGAGTTCTTGTTCTAATTCTTTAAGAACAGTCTCTAATACTTCTTTTTTTTCTTCAATTATTATTTTTTTAAGAATCTTATGCTAGCTTCTAATTGTAGTAATAATCTTTATATTTATCCCTGTTATTCTTGCTATATATATATCTATTTTCTCTTCATTTTCTGCTAATCTCTCTAGAGTCTTTGTTAATTTTTGAAGATTTTCTTCTTTAAGTAGTAATTTGAGATTTGCTATCTTCTTGTCTTTTAGCTAACTCTCTTTTGATCTTTTCATTTGATGTTCTTGCTCTATGTTTTTAGTTTAGTTCTTTTGTTTATATTTTTAACCTATATCCTATAATAACTTTGATTTTTTATTAAAATTCTATATAGGTTTTTCTATTTGCTTGCAGTCTGTCTAGTTTTGGTTATATATATTTCTTTTTGTTATATAGCATGTGACTAGTATCTTTTCTAAATCATATTTGTTTGTTTACCTAATTTTTTATATAATTGTATAATATAAACAAATCTGTACTACAAGGTTTGTTCAAATCTCAAATTTTAGAAAAAATAATTTTTTGTATTGATTTTTTTTTGAAAACTTCTTTTGAATCTTCTTTATATTACTAGTTTTTTTTTCTTTTATCTTAGTAACTATAGTTTTTTCTTCTGCTTCTTTTTTATTAGTAACTCTAGTAATAGTTTTTAATAATAAATCTATATAATTTTGATTTTTTTTTTTGCTTAAAAATTAGTCAGAGTAATTAATAGAAAGAGTTGTTTTATTTTTGATTTGAGTTTATAATTAATAATTATTTAAAACTAGATAGATATATATCTAACTTTTAACTAATTTATATAATTAAAATTTTTTTTATATAATAGTTCAAGATAATATATTTATTAAAAAAAGTAAGTTATTTTAAACTATTTTTAATAAAATATTATAAAAATAGTAAAAAATAATTATATATAGTTAGAATTATTAATAGAAGTATACTTTAGAGCTATTTTAAAATAAACTTAACATATATTAAATAGATTAAAGTTATAACTAAAATTCTAAATTAAAACTAAAATAAACTAAACAACTACTAAACAAGTTTAAAGTAGTTTTAGAATGAATTTATTCAAATTAGTATAGATTAAAAACTAGTTTAATTTAATTCAACTCAATTTAACTTATTAACAACTCTATATACAATATATATTTTTTAGAATTTTGCTAATTATAATTGTAATAATCATTACCAATCTGTGTTATTAGCTAATAAATTTGTAAGATCAGATATAATATACAAATAAATTTGTATAATAAAAATAAAGATTTTTTTTAAAAAATACTAATAAATCAAGAATTTGCTTATAAAACTACCTTTAATATTCTAACAAAAAAAATTCTTTACTAAATTTTGTATATATCTAATATTTAGATAAAATCTCAAACCTTGCTTTAATCCTAAAATAAATAAAAGAAATCTTTTTTTTGTTTTATCATTATTAGCTAATTAAATACTAGCAATGATTACTATGATTATTTAATATATTTAGCATCTATACACCAGAACAAAATACAATATCTCTTGTAATTTCTCACTTTTACAAGTGAAAAAAAATACAAGAATTACTATACTAGTATAGTTAAAAAAAAAAAATACTAGTGTAGTATAATACTACTTCTGTTTAATACAAATTTTCTTGTCAAAAAAACAATTACTTCAAGAATCTAATTAAAATAGATATTTATTTTATTTTAGTTCCTTTTCTAAAAGCTGTTATTTTTGATCTATTTTTTCTTTATAGATATATACACTATTATATTATATATTACATATACTATACTTTTATATACTTTTATATTACTAGTATTCTCATATTTTATATAACTGTTATATTCATATTTATATAACTTACTTATATTTTGTATAACTAACTATTATTTAGTACTATAGCTATATGTAGCTATAGATTACAATTATATTATTTCTAAATAATTATATTAAATTTTACTAAATTTATCTAAATTAGTATTAATTTATATTTGATTACTTATTTATATCTAGATTTAGAACATAATTTCTCTATATATAATAGAATTTTTCAAATAACAAATAATTTTATTTAAAATTTGATTAGTATATTAAATTTTTTAAATTTTAATAAATAAATAAAATTTATTATTTGTTTAAAAAAAATTATCAGAATAAAGCTTTAGGCTCAGTAACACCATCTTTGTAGATCATTTTGACCAATTTTGAAACTAAAGAAAAAACAAAAATAAGTCAAAATCTAAATTAAGAAATAGTATCAGAAGGACTAATTAAAAAGAAAGATAACTAGAAATTATACATATCATAGAAGAACAAGAAAAATTTTTTTCTTATTTCAAGAATAAAATAAAAAGTAAAGAAACTTTGAAAGAAAATTTGAAAAATTTTTTAAATTTTTGAAGAATTGCAAATTAAATCATGTGATACAATCATGTGAAAATTAGGTAAACAAACAAATGTGTAATCAAAATTACTAAAACATGATATATAATCAACTAATAGAAAAGAAGTATACAAAACTAGAATTAGAAATTTTATAGGTAATCAGGAAAAATTATAGGGAATTTGAGAAAAAAGATAAAATCATTTTAATATAAAAAATAGAGATTTAGTTAAAGTAGAGAACAAGAAATAAGATAGATAGCAAAGATAAATATGTGGAATATAGAAAGTTTAAAGTACTTCATTAAGAAGATAACTAAAGAATATAGAAGAGAAATAATTTAAGAAGGAAGTACTTCAGTATTAGACCTTGCAGATCACTTTAATAGAATAGTAGTAAAAGCAATAAATATAGATAAAGAAATTATCACCTTAGCAAGGCAATAGTGCATAGTACTAGAGAGAGCTACCTTTACAGAAGGAATAGATAAAGTTCAATTAGTATTAGATAGAGAGCAAAATATAAGAAATACACAACAAGAAATAGTAAATGAGATAATAAATGAGGTAGAAATATGAATAGAAGTATTTTTATTAACAGAAACAGGAATTACTATACAAGAAGAGGTTTCAAAAGATGCAAAGCAACTCACACTTACTCAAAATGAAACTAATAATCTATTAAAAAAAGTAAAAATAAATGAGATAACAGAAACTATAGAAGATATTCAGCTAGTAGAAAGTAGTATAGAAATTTGCTTATTAAAAGATGAGATAGAAGAATGATTAGAAAGATTAGTTGAAGTAGAAAAGTCAAAATATGGTAGTACATTATTAGAATATAGCTTATAGGTACCTAAACCAGAATTATGCAAAGACAAAGAAGAGTTTAAAGTAAAAGTAGCTGCAGTTAAAATCTTAGGAAATAATGCAGAACAAAGAGAAAAGTTAATCAGATAGTCACTAAGAGAAAACAAATATATTAAGGCAATTCAAGAAAAATTCACAAATAGAAACCAATAGTGTATTATCTATTTTGACTGCAAGAAGGAATACGAAGAGGTGAAATCAAGACTAGAAAAGAAGAAAGACAAATTTAACTAGCTGAATTTAATATTAGAAGAAAATATCAAGAAAAAAAGCTTAAAAAAGGAAAAGAAAACTGTACATGATCCTAAGAAAAAAAAGAAGAGAGAATTAAGCAAGACTTAAGCTTGAAGAAATACAAAAGAGAAGAGCTACTTTATATAGTCAAGTTGAAAAAAGTAAATCTTCAAGAAGCAGTATGAATAGAAAAAAAAAGGAAGTTATAATTAATCAAACAACAGAAAACAAACTAGTTCTCAAAAAAGATAAAAAGAAAAAAAGAATGTATAAGCAAGAAACTCTTATTGAGAAAGAGAGAAACTTCAGAAAAAACCAATATTTAAACAAAGAAGAAAGGTTTTTAACTAAAATAGAAGAAGCGATTACAGTATAAGATATACCTCACTATGTGACAAGATTACAAGTCTTCTATGCAACTAGATATCTTAAACAAGTTAAAAATATTAAAATGATCAGAGAAGGATCAGAGAAAATAAAAGCAGAAATACTTTTTAAAGAAAGAAACAGTCTAGTTCAAAGAATAGAAATCTGAGCTATTCCTCTTACAAATGATCTTTTGGTATACATAATACTAGGATCAAATAGAAGAGACCTATTAGAAAGTCACAAGCAATTTATACTAAAGCTATTCAATATTCTACAAAATATAAACAAAGTATTGTTATTCAAACAGATTAAGCATACTAAAGCAAAAGCGGTACATGTTTTCAAAAACTCAAATAGAAACAACAAAGGCTATGCTTAGTTTTCTTTAAGAGCTAGAGAGAAATAATATGAGCACAAAAATTTAGTATCAACTATTACAATACAAAGCTATTTTAAGAAACATTAGAAGTAGTCACAAGTAAAGTATATTATTTAGAAGAAGAAAGTTAGCAAGAATATTACAAACACAATTAACAAACAGTAAGCTCAGAAAGAAAAGAATCAATTCAAAATAGACAAGATTCCTTGCAAAAATAAGAAAAATTTAATCTAGTAGAAAAGAGTAAAACAAAAAATAAGTTATACATAATATCAGAAAAAAAAAAGGTTTCCTCTACTGAAAAATGAAATAAGGAGCTCTATAAAGAAAATGACTATGCAAAATCACTCTTATATATAGTATAACGAATACAGAATTTAGAAGAAAAACTAAGTAGCTTTGAGAGCAATTAGGAACTAGAAGCCTCAAATTGCTTCTAATATTAGCCAAAGTTAAATTAATAGAAGCTCTTATCTACTAAGAAGAAAAACTTGAAAGGCAAAATAGAGCAGAATCAAATCAAAACCAAAAAAAAAAAAAAAAGAGAAACAGAAAGAAAGAGAGAATAGAGATACAAGAAGCAGTATAAACTACAATATATATACTAGAAACAGAAAAAGAGAAAGTATAAAAATAGAAACATATAATATTAATAGGATAAAAGGAGATAATATAAAAGTAGAGTAGCTAGTAGAGTTTGGTAAGTTAGAAGAGTATAATATAATTAGAATTATTGAAACTAATATAGAAGAACTAGAAAGTAAATAAATAAATACAAGAGAATATAAGTACTCAAGCTTTTGAACTAAAACAGAAAAAGGTAAAAAGAAAAGTTAGGGATCAGTTTATTAGTTGATCAAAATTGAATGAAGAATCTAGAAGTGTATAGAAAATACAGCTTATACTTGTTTAAAGTAGAATTTTTTTTTAGAAAAATGATTTTGCAAGTTTGAATAGTCTACCTTCTACCTAAAAAGCTAGAAGTAATTAAAAAGGTATATAAAATTTTAATAGAAGAAATCATCAAGAACAAAAAGAATATACATTATTTAGTTTTAGAAAATTTCAATACAATACTAAATGAAAGACTAGACATGAGCAGAGAAGGAAAGAGGAATGCAGATTGTAGAACAAAAATCATGAACTAGCTCAAAAACACTAATTATATAGAAGTCTTTTATTTTTGTAATTTAGAACTATCTAAATACTCATAGTCAAATAGTAAGGTATCAACTAGAATAGACTATATATGGACAACACAAGATATAAAAAGTTTTATTTTAGATAGCAATATAGATGAAATGAAGACAATTACAGATAGTGATCATAAACTGATCTGAGTAAAACTAGATAGTTCAAGTTTTTTGAAAAGGAAAAGACAAAGAAGTAAAAAAAGATTAAAAGAAACGAGAAGACTTTACTAATACCACAAAGCAACTGAAGAAAATTGGAATAATTATAGTCAAGAAATAGAAAAAGTAATTAGAAATGTAGAAAAAAGAAAAAGAAAAGAGAGAAATAAAATAGATAAGAAAGTAAAAATAGATATTAATAAAGAGTAGAAAACAATTGTGAAGGCAATACAGATAGTAGCAAGCAAGTATATTTTGTTAATCAAAACACAAGACTCTAAAAACCAGATAAAAAAAGAAGTGACAAAGTTGTTAATATACAGCAAAGTCAAAGTTCTAGAAAGAATATATAGAAAAAGAGCTAAGGCTACAGAACAAGGTATAGATAATCTCAAGAGAGCAATATTAGATGCATATATAAAGCACTTAAATACAGAATACAAAATCTGCATACTATATCTACTTGAGTTGTAGAATACACAATACTGCAATGAGATAAGAGAATAGTAAAATATACTTAAAAAAAAAGTACAAAAAGAACTGCAAACCAAAAAAGAAAAAGAAATAAAGAAAAAATAAAGAGAGATTTGTGTTAATATTCAGAAACTAAAAGCAAATACTAAACAAGCTTCATGAATACTTTTATAACAAAATTGTAGTTAATAGAATATTAGTTCAGAACAAAGATAAGTTCAAGAACAAGAAGCTAATTACAGAAAGTGATAAGATTAAAAAAAAAGTAGTAAGTACTTTGAAGGTTGATTCAGAAAAAGAAATCAATAGTTCGAACAAATAAATAATGAATAGGCAAAAATTTATGAAGAATAAGGAAGAATTGACTAAGACTAGTACACAGGTATTATGAGCAAAATAACTAAAAAAAAATAGGCAGAGGTTACTAACATATTAAAAGAAGATATAGTACCTGGTATCTCAGAAATTGGCTACAAGTTCATTAAAAAAGTAAATACAAAAATTAGAGAATATTTCATAAAATTTACAAATCAAATAATATGTGAAAGGAAATTCTCTAAAAAATGAAAACTAGAATAAATATATCTAATTCTTTTTTTTTTTTTTTTTTTTTTTATAATGCTATAGTAGAAACTTTATTTATAAGATTAGAACATATGTTCAAAATTT
>CAJVPM010000072.1:0-26126 GCA_910592325.1 Scutellospora calospora | reverse complement strand
AGTGGTTATATGCTTGACCTAGCACAAGCATAGTTGGAGTCCTTCTTATACTTCTTCTTTTCACCGTCAACACCTTTTTACTAAACTAACTTAAAGTCGCCCCACTAAAGTCAGACAGCCAAAGGGCCCAGTATAACCTTGAAACCGACTTGTTGCAGTTCTTGCTACTGGCTTATTGCAGCCTCGTAGTTTATTCCTCGTGTAGTCAGTCACTTTAAGTAGTTTTACTAGGTAGTAGCGCAAAAAAAATAGATTTTTTGTTGTCTTGTTGTTTTGGTTTTGATAATCATCGGAAAGAGTTATTGTATAATTTTTTTTTTAAAAAAAAAAAAAATTTGTTATTAAATATATATTAATTCTTTCTACTTTATTTAGTTCTTTCTGATATTTACAATAATCAAATTTAGCAAAAATTCACTGATAAAGAGTCAGATAGTTAGTTTTTTACTCAAGAATCAGCAAATATATATTTAGGCAGGTCTGGTGATCTTAGTGTAATGGTTAGGTTGTCAGACCACTATATAAAAGGTCTAGAGTTCAAATCCCACTGTTGACGAATTTGAATAATTACTCAGACTTTTGTACCTAACTTACAGTAAACTCTGTCTGTTTTTGGAGTTGTAACCCTGTAAATTATGTTGTACTAATATCAATCAGATATTAGAAATATGACATGATGCTCAGAGAGACATAACATTACATGAATAAATCTTGATAGGATCTATGAACAGAGAACCTGCATAGTAGAAATCCCGAGTTTGATGAAGTAGTATAGATTTCAATAGTCATACTAGTTAATACTTAATTCAGTAGTACAAAAAATACAGATTAAGTAGATGCGAGTAAATCCATTTCACAGAGAGAAATGGCAACACCAATTTGGCTTAGCAGCTAACTGGATTTGGAAAGATCTTCTCGTAAAACATTTGAGGACTATTGGTAGAAAGCTATAGTAGGAACTGGGTTCGTATAAATATCAACAAAAGTACAAATCCCTGAATAGACTATGAAATAAGCACAGAATATTCTGGGATAGAAGCCTAGTTTATGGGTAAAGTAGTCTATAGTTCTGTATATACTATATATTTAAGTTGGTATTACAGAAAAAGTATTGAAAATCAGAGGGTTTAATTAGATGATCCATAAGCAGATCTTAAGTATAGTAGTTAGTATATAACCTTTGAGTGAAACCTTAAATAGATAATAACTAAAATTGTACGTGTAGCTAATTGTGACCTTATTGATATGCAAAATATAGTACTCCTCTATCTAAGTATAGGTTGTAAGTCTTAAATAAATAAATACCAGGACATAGAACTCCCTCTTTAAATAGTAAAAAAAAAAAAAAAAATTTCATTTAGGCCTAATACTAAATTTAGATTGGTTCTAGTTTTTGATAAAACCCAATATAGTATTAGTATAATTTACTTAACTATTTGCAATTTGCCAAGAGAATTCCATTTTAAGGTTGAAAATGTTATAATTCTTAGTATATTACTAGGACCAAATGAGATTCACTTGTATTATATTAACTACTATATTATACTAATTATTGATGAGCTATGTAAATTTTGAGATAGTATACATATTCTAACCTATAAGAATTTATTCAGAAAAATAATTTGAGTAGCATTAATATTATGCTCATATGATTTACTTGCAGTTCCAAAACTTTGTAGCTATACTTTAGCATTAGTGACATGTCATTGTTACAAAAAAAAATCTTAGTATAAAAATAGATATCACTACTTCTGTGGTATTAATGATATCGATTTATAGTTTATTGAGCAGAATTTAAGCTAGCATAAACAGGATGCTGAAAAGTAAGTATTTTTTAAGAAGTTATACTATATTTGTTGACTAATTACTAAAGATACTAAAGATATAATAACTAGCATATATTCAGCACCTTCAGTAATTAGTTAACTAAACATAGTATAACTGTATTAATTTTTAGTACTTTTACTAGTAATAATATTTAACTAAACTCTATATTATATCCTTTACAAATTTAAATTGCAGGTGGAGGAAATACTATATGAAGTTAGGTAGAAAACAGCATATGAAACTCACTTGAGTTCAGTGGTCTGAATTATTACACTTACTGTATTTTGACCCTATTCAGTTTTTATTAGTTGATCTGAAGTATTGCCTATTTTTAGATATTGCAAAGTGAATTGTAAAGCAGTTGTGAGTTGATAATAATAGATTAGATACTCAACAACTAAAGCAAATTCAAAATAAAATATCTAAAATTCAAGTTTTATCAGATATTGGTTGAATTCCTAGAAAGGTAAATTGTGGAGAGGAATTCACCAACTTTATTGCAGATAAATAGAAAACATTTATTTTGATTTATGCAACACCTTGCTTGTGAGATCACCTTTTAGCATCTGATCAGTAAATTTTAACAAATTTTGTTTGAATTTGTACAATATTAATCTGCTGAATAATTGACATAAATATATTAGATAAAGCTTATAATTGACTTATTCTTCTTAATAAACAGATTGAAGAAGAATATAGAAAAGAATATATTATACCAACTCTCCATTTAGCACTCTATATTAGTTAATGTTGCCTTGATTATAGACTGCTTTATTCTTTCTAGTATTTTTCTTTTGAGTATATAAATGTTATCTTGGTTCGTTGCCAAATAGTCATCACTAAATTGAACTAGAATTAATTTATTGGCTTATGCAAGATACTATAGTCAATAATTTAATTAACTGAACTAATACAAAAAAGTATTTTAAGCTGCTTTCAGAATGAAAGACAGTTGGAAGCTTAGTATCTTCTAATAAGTTTGAAATAGATGCATAATGTCAATTTTTTTAAATATCTCAAAAAATAGAAATGAACTCAGCCAGTAGCGCAGAAAATTTCCTTGATGAATTTTTAAATCTGTCAAATTTAAATTAAATAATATCAGATAATCTACTGAATATTTTGTTAGATTATTATTCGAATATTTATTCCAAAAAATCTTTTTATATTCTATTTGATCAACCTAAAAATGAAAATTCTATTATAATTAGACTATTTGGAAATAAATTTGATCATCTTCAAATCAGTTCAAAAGTATTTAGTTCTACTATATTAGTTTGTTATATGAGAAACTTCTTTATAACAGCTAATTTTATTAATTAAAGTAGTGCTTTTTAAGATATATATACAGACCAGATCTAATATTTTATTTGGCATATTATAGAAATTAATAACAACTAAATTAAACATAATTTGGCATTTGTACATTAGTACAAACTAGTCTCAAATAGCTATACAAGATTCTTTTTGAGAATTAATGAAAAGAAATGATTATGTAATATAGAACTATAGAACAAAAAATTTGTTGCAATTAGTCGAGATTGTATAATACTGATTCATCAAATTTTGAACTGATTTGTAGCTAAATCTTATAAACTAGTACATAAGAAAAATATAAAAAAATATCTTGTTACTATACTAATTAATAGAAAAATTCACATGTAATTAGTGTAGTATAATAAAATTTTGTAAAATCTTTACTGAATATTTTTATTATATTAAGAATAAATTTATTATAATTATATTATATTTTTAAAAAAATTCATCACTTTATCTTATATCGAGAGTTTATTATTAAAACTTCATTAGGTTGTTTGATTTTTAGACTTGCTGATTTTAATTATAATTGTCGATTGCTTATTTTTAAGCTGATTTTATTTTATAATTACTTGATTTTTTTATTTTATATTGAAGTAGATAATTGCTAATTTGAGTTTTTTTCAGTTGATTTTTTATTTAAAAGGTGATCTTTTAATTTTCAAGTTGATTTTATTCCAAATTTTATTTGGTAGTCAATTGTAGATAATTGTCATTTTGAGTTTTTTTCAGTTGATTTTTTATTTAGAAAGTGATTTTTTAATTTTTAAGTTGATTTTATTTCGAATTTTATTTGGAAGTCAATTGTAGATAATTGCTGATTTGAGTTTTTTTCAGTCAATTTTTTTTTAGAAAATAATTTTTTAATTTTCAAGTTAATTTTATTCTAAATTTTATTTGGTATTCGATTATAGATAATTGTCAATTTGAGTTTTTTTTAGTTAATTTTTTATTTAAAGGGTAATTTTTTAATTTTTAAGTTAATTTTATTCCAAATTTTATTTAGCAGTTGATTGTAGATAATTGTCAATTTGAGTTTTTTCAGTTGATTTTTTATTTAGAAAGCAATTTTTTAATTTTTAAATTGATTTTATTTCAAATTTTATCTAGTAGTCAATTGTAGATAATTGCTAATTTGAGTTTTTACGCTGATTTTATATTGATTTTTATTTTAGAAGACAATTTTTTTTAATTCGAACTGATTTTATGCCAAATATTTTTATAATTTGACCTAATTGAATTTTATTTGTTAGTCAATTTTTTATTTTAGTTGCTGATTTTGGGTTGATATTTATTTTTGGGTATCGATGTTTAAATTCAGAAACTGATTTTAAGATAAATATAAGCTGAATTTTATTAATATTCAGCATAGTCAATTTTCACATTTTCAACTAGTGATATATTTTCTTTTTTTTTAAATTAAACACCAATTTTTTGAACTCATATAAACTTTAAACCTTTATAACATTTTTAAAACAAAGAATAAAAAAAAATCCTCTAACAGAAATGTAGTTTATCTAAAAATCTATTAATTTGCTAAAAGGTTTTTTGATTTAGCTTGTTTTAAAAAAGTTATAACACTTTAAAGTTTTTATTAATAAATGTTGAATGTCTTTAACTATCCTGTACTATACAAAGAAATTTTGTTTTAGAAATAAGTAAAAGAGCTATTAAAATTAGATGATTTTCTAGAAAAAAAAAAGTTAAAAAAATTGAATTTATATATAGAGAATCTGATCAGTTATATAAGATCTTTGCCTTGAAAATAATCTTATAAGACATAGTAAATCATATGATCTAAATTTGATTTTTAAAGCAAAAACCTTATATATTAAATCAGAAGAGAGAGGAGTAAAACTCTGATAAAAAAAAGATTAGATAATTAATAACATGCTTCTAAAAAAAAAAAAAAAAAAATATGAAGCTACAAAATCAATAAAGAAGAAAAAAATATTAGCAAAAAAAAGAATAAAAAGAAAAAAAAATATAATAAAGATTCTACTAAACAAGAAGATATATGAATTAATACAAAAAGTTAATAAATATAAGAAAGCTATAACTGTATAGAATATTCTATAATATATAATAAAAACACAGGTATTTAAAGTAGTAATATATATAGGTAGAATTAAAATTATTTAAATTATTAGAAAAGAATATAGTAAAATAAAAGCTAAAATTATATTTGAAGAAAAAGAAATAATTAAAAAAAAAGCTTAAGTTTGATGACATGTTAATTAGACATAACCATACGTCTTCAAATATCTGTATCTATACTTTATATATAATCTGACATGGATTCAATTCAGATTTGATAGGGTCTGTCAGAGATAGGATTGGAACACTAATTTTTTTAAAAAATTTTCACTATATCTTATATCGAGTGAAACATTAACATTAATAGTTTTAGTTTTTTCTAAAAAAAAAAAAAATCTTCACTATATCGAAGGTTCACTATACAAGAGTGACTTGTATTGAATAGCCTTACTAATAAATAGAAATTAGATGATAAATATCACTTCCCTTATACAACCCTCCAAAAAACAGTACTGTTTTAAACACAAAATTGTTCCATAGTGCTGAGCTGAATTATATTGATCGTGAGCTAGCTGAATTATATAGTGGTGATTATATGTTTTGCATCACCTTGAAAAGTGAATTTTGCGATTAAATAATTTCGTTAGTAAATAACAAATAATTACAATTTTTATTTATTTGGTTCATTAAATCTGGGATAATATAAAATTATCTTTTTTTATTCAGTTAATAATTAAAAACTCAAAAAAATAAAATTTTATTCTATTTTTAGCGATGTATTTCTTTTGCATATTTATTTAAAATGTAAATTTTTGACAATTTACAAAAAAAAAAAAAAACAATCTAGATCTATTTTTTTTTTTAAACTACAGCCTACCATTCTGTATAACCCCTCCTTGCTTTATAAACATCATTTATACATTGAGGCATACTTTCAATAAGCTTGTTAATGTACCCCATATCCATCTCGACCCAAACCTTTTGAATTACTTCCTAAAGTTCATCTGAATTAGCAATTCCTACAGATAACCGTTTTATTCACTGATCAATCTCATTCTACATATGCTCAATAGGGTTTAGATCTGGTGAATAAAATAGCCACTCAAGTAATTCAATGTTATTATGATAGAACCACAACTTGGTTTTAGTAGCAGCATGTTTTGAATCATTATCCTGCTGAAAAATAATATCGTTTTTGTTCAATCTATGCTATCAGATTGTTCCTAAAAGGTCCTCAGTTAATATTTGTCGATACAAATCTCTATCTATTGTCCCATAAATTTGTACAATGTTACCAACTTCAGAGGAAGTGAAGCACCCCCATACCATAACACTACCACCTCCATACTTCTTTGTAGGGATTATATTTCGTTCATTAAATAGTTCATTTGGTCGTTTCCAACAAAACTGATGTCTGTCAGATCCATATATCTTAAATTTGGACTCATCAGACCAAATTATACGGCGCCAGTTCTCAACTTCCCAACTTATATATTTTTTAGCAAAAATATAGCGAGATCGCCAACTTTTTTTGTCCAACACTGGCTTCTTTCGCTTAATTCAAGAGAAAAGCCCATTTCTTCATAATGTACGCATCACAGTGTCTGTGCTTAGCATAATTTTTTCATGAATTTTTATTTGTTTTTGGATTTGTACTGCATTAGAACATTCACCAGGTGCAAGCAAACGTATGATCCTCCGTTCATCTCACTCTGTTAAAGTTCGTGAGTGCCCTGATTTTGGTAAATCATTTACAGTTCCAGTTTCTTCTGCTTTATTGCATATTCTAACTACTGAAGACTGAGAAACATTTTCTTTTTTGGCAATGTAATGGGAAGGAAAACCTTCTTGGGCAAGACCATAAATTCGTGCTTGTTTTTCAACAGAAATACGAACCATAATTATATTTATAAAAGGGGGGACCAAAACAACATAAAGTGCGAAAACAAATAAATTACTTTCGCTAGTAAAATTTTTTTATTTTTAAAAAAAATTTTGGGGGCAGCTTATGTGACTATTTTTATTACGTAAACGTGCAAATGATTTGCATCGCTAGTTTTAGATTCAAGTAAACATAAAAACTGGAATTGACGTAACATCGCATATATAAATGGCTATCTATGACATATTAACCTTATACTTTCTAATTTTTTAATTTTGATGCAATTATCATGTGTAGGTCACGAGATATGGCTTTTTTTGTTTCTTCAATTCGGGTGATGCAAAACATATGATCGCTACTGTACGGTTAAGACGTTAAGAAAATTTAGGCGGCTCCAATCCCTAAAGAAAAGTAGACAAAAAGTGAAAATACAAGAAAAAAATGTTTTAATCTTCCTTTTAGCACTAGTTAAAAATGAAAATTTTACATATGGATATTGACTATTTTTTATACAACATCGATTCAGATTTTGGTTGCAGAAATTTAAAATTTTGTTGCGGTCCGCAGACTCCACAACCTTGGTTTAGAGTGGTGAATCTTCAAGATTTTATTGCAGTCGATATCCATATACAATATGATTGATAATTTTTTTATACGGTGTAATAGCGAAGTTAAAAAGAAATCGAAACAACTTCCTCGATGGTACCCCCAGAAACTACTATCTGGAAAAGAAAAGAGAGAGAGCCCAAAAAACTTTTCATCTTTTAGTAATATGAATGGAAATAGGGCGGGTAAAATATTTTACTGCTTTAATGATATCTAAATTAAATGTGGATTAAATTAATTATGTAATATCTCAAATTTTCTCTCATATGCCCTCAATATCTCATTTTCATTTAATTATTTGATTTAACGATAACAATAAAAATTCAATATTGACGAAATATTATAAACCTGACCAATACATATAATCAGTGTTGTCAAGTGTCTTGCATATTGGTAATTGTCACCTTCTTTTATTATATAATTTATTACTCGATGTAATAAATAATATAATAAATGGATGCGACAATTACTAATATGCAAGACATTTGACAAACTGCATATAATTATTCACATACCAAAGTTTTTTTATTGGGAAGATGTCATCAATTAGTCACATGGTATAACTATAGTCTCCACTTTTTACTATCGCTATAATCGGAATTGTTAATTCAAACTAGAAACCTTTTTCGTCGCAGTAATATAAATTGAATTTTGGTATTTACAAAACTTTATAAAAAAAAAATTCTTGTTTGCATTATCACATCATGAACACAAATAGTATAGATGTCCAAATTTATATTTGTAGGGATTTAGATATCATATGTATCTTACGTACTGTACATATGAAATTCTAAATATATAGTCAATAATATATGCCTAGTAAATTGTTCATCGGCGTTAATTATCAATTTAGGTTTTTACATGTAATTTTTACTTCGGCTGTAAGTTGAAACATATTGTTTTTTTCACCAAAAAATGCTTTAACGTTAAACAAACCGGTTTGTTATTAGAAGGGGACAATGATTATCATAGGTGACAACGATGATAATTTGAATGTACAGAATTTATTTTTTAGGTGCATCGGAAAATTAAGACGATGAAAATCTAACCCATACATACAACTTGACTCAGAGATTCTTTAGAATTCCTTATGAAATAAGAAACAATCCACTATTATCTGAAAAAAAAACAATATACGCATTATCTTTTAAAGATTTGGTTATCATCAGAATCGTTCGAAAAAGATGGCGAATGAATTGGATTGATTTGGAAAATAATTTTTCGGATTGTTTTTTGCCCATATTTGACGATTAGCGCGATGATACATTTAACACGAGGTTGTTGGTAACTCGTTTTTTGCTTTAGATTATGACCTATACTGATTGGTTAATTTAATTATAAGCTGTATTTTTTAGATCGTACAACGTTTATGGCTAATGTTTATTATCATCAATATTCATTTTAATAAACCAATTACATCAATGAAGTCCTCCTTGCACTGAATACACTTTTGGGAGATATCCCTCAACCATTTGGCGAATTTTTGTAACTTTCGTAAAGTTTAAGCAAATTCCTTTAAAAGAAGTTTTCCAGAGAAATAAATTTTTATTTTTATTTTAATATTAGTAATCATAATAGATCGATATCTGATAGAGGAATTCGGGTTAAGTTAAAAATTAACCGAATAATTAACTACGTATCCAGTTCGATACGTAACAATAAGTTTTTATAGTTTCAATATATATGTTGTACAGAAAATTTTTGGCTAATTTAAGATTTTCCAAATTTTACGTAGCAAATTTTGGTCAATTTTTCCTAGATCACCCGCCACACTAGTTTGGGATCTTTTTTTTTTTTCTTATATTAAACCGATTTAACGTAAGAAAAATAAAACCGTTCCAAACACATTAGAAATTTTTGCTTTCGATGAAAAAGTGAATTCAAAAAATTCACAAAAATTTAATACTCAGATATTCGTCAATATTTAATTGACTATTGCTAATTTTCACCTAGGTGATATCACCTCCTTATATGTAAAGCCAATCAGATCGCAGGATCTTGAGTAACTAAAAGAAAAAATTAAAAAAAAAATTAAAAATCATATCGATATTGGGTTTGGTGCTAGAAAAGAGACCAAATTGACAAAAAAATAATTGTTACAAAAAATCGACTATCTCGTGATCTATTGATCAGAATCACATTATTTTGACACCATTCGACTCGACTCGACAAGATGAACTGAATCATGCAATTTTGATCATAGTTCGTGAGATAATCGATTTTTTTGTAATGATTATTTTTTTAAATTTGGTCCCTTTACCTAGCACCAAACTGATATGGGAGGAAAATATTTCATTTCGCGATTATTTAAATTAAAACAATGAGGTTAAATAGAATCTAAGCCAATAGTTATAAAATATTGTGTAATTACTGATGTTTTGATTCGTGATCGTAAAAATTGTTTATGAATCACTTGAGATTTTATATCTCATTTATGAGTAGTGCTCTGAACTAATTAGCTAGAATACTTCAAAACTAATTTAAACTAGATCATTGTTAGATTATTTGAGCTAAGCTATTTATGAGTATTACTTTTTATCATCTAATTTTGCAAATTTTGCATTCTAACTAAAAATTTCTGTTCATATAATAAATTTTTATCATTTTCTGAGTTTTTGTCAAAAATCAAGATTTTTATTTATAATAACTTAATAACTTTTAAATTAGAAAAAAAAAATTAATATACATATATTATTATTATTTCTAAATATATTTTTTATCTTAAAATGATGTTATAAGCTGTATTTCCAAACTTAATTAGTTGATTAATATGTTTATAAGTTAGAAAAAATTACATATATAAGATTTTTTAATTTTTATTATTTTTTTGTTTTTTTTTAATAATATATCTAATATTCTAATTATAATTAAAAACCCTAAAAAATAACTTAAGTTAATGCTATAATAATTAAAAAAATCTTTCAAAAGTTTTAAAAACTAAATTGAATCAAAACTGATAAAATCTTTATATTAATAATTTACTAAATTTTTTTTTTTTTTTTTACTTAGGCAATCTTGTCTTTTATTTTATTAAAAGATATACTAAATATGTACTATGACAAATACAGAAAATTAAGATTAATTAATTTTAAGACTGCTCTCTTTTTTGCAATTCTAGACTTACTCAGCTACCTACTTGATACTTAAATGCAATCTGCTATAGCAGCAAATTTTCTTCCTAGAACTATATGTATATTAGAGTATATAATCTTAGTTCTAATTAATGAAGACTACTACTAGCTATATTAAGAAAGCCTAGTTATTTGTTTTTAAATTTTAACCATTCCTCATACTCTTCTTTTTGGATCCAATTTTTTACTTTGTTATTTGTTGTTATAAGTATTTTTTTTTTTATTAGATCATGTTTTTTTCTTTTGAGAATTTATGTTCAAGATATTTTTTTTATTTGCTACTCTTCTTCTTTTCTTCTTACTTTGTTTTCTCTTTTTTATTCAGAGATTAATATCTTTTTTTTTTTCCTAATTCGTCATAACTTCATAGCAGAATTTCTACAGTCTTTTATAGAAGTTCGACCAAAAAAAGTCAATAAACCAGATTACTACTTAATTTGCTTTAGATCCATATACCAAAAGTTTTATTACTTCTTTGATATATTTCTTGTTAGTTAGACTACAGAGATACAACTTTCTTTTTAGAACCTTTTCTTCTGATACAACTTCCAAAAAGATCTTAACTAGATCTTTATTTGTTATTAACAAATTCTACTTTTCTAAGATCTTGTATCTGACTTCTTCTATAATTATCATTTCTATATAGTTCTAAATTTCTTGATAAACAATGTATTCTGCTAAATAACTAAATATTTCTTTAGTTATACAGTATGCTATATATGTTTCTCTTTTGTAGAGATCTGGTTTTCTTTAAAAGCAAATATCATATATTGGTAGTAGCTTGTTTAAATATTTTACTCTAAACACTAGTATTTTGCTTCTTTTAAAGCTTATACATTTTTTGTCTAGTAATTTTTGAGTATACTCTATAAGCTTTTCTAGTTAATGTCTTCATCACTATTATTTCCTGACCTGATATATATTACATCTTTTGAGCTACTAAGTTCTGCTCATTCAGTTTTATATATTATTGCTATTATGATGTTTAAAAAGATCTGATTAAGCAGTTTATGAGTTTATCCTCCTATTTAGAAAAGATTTTTAGATTATCTGTATTCATATCTTTAACTATAATAGATATGTTCAAACTCAGACCTTCTTTTGCTAATATACCTACTTTATTATTCTAGGAGTTATTACTGTATCTTTTGATTTTTGTTAGATTAAGACTAATGCATTTTGCCTTGTAGCAATCCTTGATTTGTTATATTAGATTGCAGTTCTTAATTCTAAATATTTTTTGAACAGTACTTACTAGTCTTGTAACTTGTAGACCTTCTATAGCTGCTTTACTGTCTATAAAAATATTTAAACTTGAATTATATGATACTACTAAAGCTACTATTCAAATTGCACTAAGCTCAGCATGAGTTGAAGAAGGCCAGTTTACTAAACTACTACTAAAACTAATACTATTTTGAATACCTGCATCTTTATCAGCTATTACCTATCCTATTCCTATTTTATCAAAATCTAAGCTATCTGACTCTCTATTTACTAGCAAACTATCTGTATAGATACTTATTTCTTTCTTCTCCTTAATTTTCCTTATAATGTCTATAAGCTCTATTTGAATACTTCTTTTCCCTATTACTCTTTGTATAATCACTTCCTTTAAGTTTGCTATTCTAACTTATATACTATTTTGTATCTTATTATATTCTATTATGTCACCAAAAGAGTATCTTAGAAAAGATAAAAGTAGGACCTTTATCTCTACTAGATTTTCTTTTCCCTTCATAACTCAAATTAATATCTGATATTATTTGTTTGAATTTTCTGTAATAACATATTCTGTATTATTTTTACAACTTAGGCTACATCCTTTACACTGAGATAGTCTTGTTTGCAAGTTATCACTACTCTCATCTACCTTCTAGTATACTAGTATAAGTTTTTCTTTTAACTTCTTTAATATTTTCCCTACTATCATCATATTGCTTTTATTTATAATGACTCTTTCTTTCTTTCTTTTGTCTATGCTTATACTATGCTTTCTTACTTTTAGTATAGCTTAGTTTATCTCTTATATTTGAAAAACATTTAGTACTTCTCTTAATGAGCTATTTTCTAGAATCTTTATTTCTAATTCTTTGAACCAGTTTGGCTTTTAACCTCTTATTTTACTTTCTTTTAAAAATTTAATCTGTTACTATTAGAGTATAAGCCTGCTATTTTCTTCTAAGAGTTAGTTTACTATAAATAAGTTTAAACTTTTGCTTTCTATAAACTTATTTAATAATTTGCCTTCTAATAGCTCACTTATTTCTATGTCATTTATTTCTAGGTTGTTTGTATTTTTAAATGTTTCTTAGAATCTGAAGCCAAGTCTTACTATATTACTGATTATATTATATAACAAATTGTTTTTCATCTTGTTTACTTTGAACTTATATTTTTTGTTAAGCAGGCTGAATTTAGACTTGTATTTCAGTTGAGCATCTTTTAGTCTAAACTGTATTGTAATATCTATTTCTTTATCTTGATTTAGTCATAATGTTAATTTGGTAAAATAATGTATTATTTGGTTTTGCTATATAGATTGAAGCTTTAGCATATCTAAATAAATACAAATACTATTAGCAGCTGATTTTGTAAGTTTAAATTTGTTTTTAATTAGCAACCAAATTAGTCTCTGAATTTGATAATATTTTACTCTTGAAAGAAAGTAGGTTTGCAATCTGTACTCAATACTAGGAAACAGAATACTATTGTTCAGATATATTAGTTGACTAGCTAATACTTTTTTGAATCTGATTGCTTTGCATATCTTTGCTACTTTTCTTGTGATAATTTTAATATTATACTCACTACTTCCTTTCTCTAAGATCCAGACTTCTAAATGTCTAATAGCTTTTGTACCTCTTTTTGCATACATGATTTTTTTGTTTTTGCCAACTCTTACTGCAAAATCTGAATTACTATTACTTCTAGTTTGCTTATAATTTAATACAAGAAGTTCAGATTTCTTTTTATTAATTTCAATATTATTTAAATCATAGAATTTATTTGATATTCTAATAATTTCTAGAAGCTCCTTTTTTGACTTTGCAATTCAAATTATATTATCTGCATATACATGTATATCTTGTCTCTAACTATGTTCTTGGGTTTTGTTATAGTTAAGATTTATTAGCTATTCTATACTCATTTTATAGCTAAACTTTTCTTTGTTTTAAATCATATAAAGTAATAGATCATAAAAAATACACCAGAGCAAGAAAGATACTACTTTACCCTAGTTGAGGCTATTCTTTGCTAAAAATCTTTGTGTTAATTTATAGCTAGTTATAACTTTTATTTCTTTTACATGAAAAAGGCTTAGCAAGAATTTAGTTGTACTAGCTAGGATTTTAATTCTTTTTAGTACTTTTTTGAATATAATGAGACTAATAGAGTTAAATACTTTCTTCATATCTTGAAAAAGTATTCAGATTTTCTTATTCTTTTCTCTAGCTTCTTTAATAAGATTGTTCATAATATAAATTAGACTACTTGTGCTGCAGCCTATTAAGTCTACAAAGTTTAACTTTTTTAGTATACTAAACTTAGTTAGTACTTTGTTAAGTCTTTTATTTACTACTTGTACTACTAATTTTAGAATACTTCAAGTAATACAAATGGTCTAATATTTGAAAGGTTGTAGTTCTAATTTTCTCCTTTAGGAATAGGATATAGTTAACTGATCTTCTATTTCATTAGTATATTCCTTTCCTTAATATACTTGTTTACTAATACTAAAAAGATTCTTTGTTCTATACTACTTGCTTTTTTTATTAGTAGATAGCTAATTCTAAAGGAGTCTGATACTAATTTAAACTTAACATCTTTGAGTACTTCTTGTCACTCTTATAATAAAATTAACTCATTCAAAGACTCATATATGTTCTTATCAATTTCTTCTAGAGGTTTATATTTTTTATTCTATCTGTTAGTTACATTGCTTAGATTTATTTTTCATTTATAGAACAGTTTGATAAAATATGCTCTGATTTTATCTTAAACCTCCTTTTCTTCTATTAGTAAAGAAATATCTAGCCTATTTTCTATCATAACTTTATAGAGTTTAATTTTATTTGAAGATCTTTTTAGAAGACTATTTAATATATGCTTAAGTTTACCTTGTATTGTAGCATATCTGTTATCTACTACTTTGCTAATACTATTATAATCTTCTTTTTTCTTTTCATACTATACTTTCATATAGATAATTTTTTACTATACTTTAAGATTTTTATCTCTTTTACTTGTCCATAAGTTTTTTGTTAGTTCTTCTATTGCTATATCTAGTCTCTCATTAATCTCATATATTATAGCTGACTACTGATCTTTGGTTCCTACATCTATAAGCTTTTTCTGTTCTTTTAAGCATATATGATACAACTTGTTTACTACTCTTAGATCTTTAAGAATTTTGCTACTAACATTATGGTTCTCAATTAGGAGTAAGTCTATATATACTTTCTTACTTGATAGAGACTTATACACACTTTTTAGAATACTATCTGATATGAAATTCCAGAGCTTATTCAAGCTACTTTGTTTAAAAAATTCTTCTATTTAGAGATCTTGAGTATTATTAGTATACTTTTTCTTTAGCAATTCTTCTAAATTTGCTTTGTATAAATCCTACTTATCCTTAGTAGCTTTTTTAAATTTAAGTATATATCTTTTTTTTTTAGTCTTTTGCTTATTGCTACTGATCTGCTATTTTAACTGAAGCCTGTTGTTAGCTGAGTATAAACAATTTTATGATCACTACCTGTAATATACTTAGCTTCTACAATTTTATACTTCATTAGACCTTGGCTTAGACTTTTAGATACCCAAATATAGTCAATTCTAATACTTGATTTTCTATTTGACTATATGTATTCTCTTTTATACAGATGTATCTTTCTGTATATATCTTCAAATGATAAGTTTTCTAACTAAACTAGAAGAGAGAGAGTTTGTTTTTTTTTAGATTCTTTAATATTTTGATCTAAAAAAATAATTTACTAAATATTATATTTTTGAACTTGTAAAAGTTTATTAATACTATTTAAAAAAAGTAAACTAATACTAATAATAAGAAGAAATTTAAAATTTAGCTTCTTAACTAACAAAATATATCTCTATATAGTAGTTAGAATAATAATAAAAATAATTTTTAAAACTAAGTATATTAAAATTTTTATTAGAATATATTAATTTAAAATTTTATTTTTATATTAATAGTTATTAAAAAAAATACACTATTACTAATAATTATCTAAACTATATATAAAGTAAACTTTTAATATTTAAAAATATAAATAAAGCTAATATTCTAAAAAATATATAGTAATACTAATAGAAAAAATATAAAAGTAATTATATTACTCTTTCTGATATTCCTTAAAACCAAAAATAGTGAAAAAGAAAAAAGATTTATATATATATAAATATACTTTATCTTTAAACAAAATATTCATAAGTAAAACTAAAAAAATTAGAAATTTAGTAAAATATATCTTGTCAATAAGGAGTAAGCTACAAGCTAAACATAGATTATTAGTATTTTTGAATATTTCATTATTTAAAAGAAGCTCTTAGAATATAAAAGTTAGAAAAAATTAGTCTGATGATCTTAGTGTAGTAGTTAGGTTACTAGACTACTATACAAGAAGTCTGGAATTTAAATCCTACTGTTAATGAATTTGAATAATTACCCAAACTTTTGTATTCAAGTTATAGTAAACTCTATCTGTTTTTAGAGTTATAACCTTGTAAATTAAATTGCACCAAGTTGATCAAATATTGGAAGTATAACATAACATAATATTACATAAATAAATCTTGATAAGATCTACTAACAGAGAACCTGTATGGTAAAACTCTAAGTTGGTAAAGTAGTATAGCTTTCAACAGTTATATTAGCTAATACTTGATCTGATAAGAAATACTACTAAGAAAGGTATAGATCATGATAGATGTAAGTAAGTCTATTCTACAGAGAGAATTGGCAATACTAACTTGACTTGGCAGCTAACTAGATTTGAGAGGATCTGTCTCATAAAATATCCTAAGAGGAAGAATACAGATATTAGTAGAAAGCTATAGTAGGAACTAGGATTATATGAATATCACAAGGGTCTAAACTAAGTAAATCTGTGAAATGAGCATAGACTGCTCTAGTAGATATATTTTTGAGGTTAACTGGAGCTTTGCATACTTACAATATGTTGAGCTATATGCATTCTGAGAGGATCTAAGTTGTGTGATAAATAGATCTATAAGCAAGTTAGCTAGTTTAAGCAGTTAGATGTAGTAATAATATTAGTTTGAAATAGAAAAAAGAGTTAATTATCAGAGTATTTAAATAGATAACTCACAGGCAGATTGTAGGTATAGTAGCATAGTATAGAACTAACAGATAGTCGATCATCTGTATAACAAACTACTTAAATTAGACAATAACTAAAGTTGTATGTGTAGCTTATTATATATTTATCATATAATTGTAAAATCTTAGAAGATTGTTCTTGTAACAGCTCTGTAATAACAAATTAATAAAATCTAATTAGCAAAGAAAGCCACTTTAATAAAAAAAAAAAATCAGAAAAAATTTTCAAATTGAGTTAAATACAATAATTCTCTTTATATTTTTTAAGTTATTTTGAAATTATTTATTCTTACTTCTTATACTACAAGCTAGTCTTGAAGACTACTTTAGCTATCTAATAAAACTTGAAGTTTTTTTTTTGAACAAAAAGTAGAAATCTAGCTTACTCTTTATTAATAATCAGTATATATATCATTACTATTTTGAGAGTAGCTATATTATTGTATAACAACAAATATATGTAGTTATATTATAGTTTAGGCTATTATTTTAGACTATAATATTATATAAATAAGCTTTATATATAGACAAAAACTAAATAAATATATTAAAATTATATAGATATATACAAATAAGTACAAGTTGTATATATAATTTTTAAATACCTAGTCAGAGTTCTTATTTCTTATTAGGTTAAGTTTAGAATTAAGATACTTTTTTTTTTCTTTTACTTTGTTTTTCTTTTTGCTCTTTATTTTTCTTTAACTGTTTTAAGATTTTTTTACTTGTTTATAAGTTTTTCCTTAATATAGTTTTGAACTTAACATAGTTTTGAACTTAAGTTATTATCTAGTATGTGCTTAATACTTTTATTAGATATAACAATTTTATTATATTTTATATAGTCTGACCTATACAGTCAGATAAAGTTTCTAGAATTTCTTTTTTTCTTTTATATTAAGAAAATCTTCTAGTATAACAAATCATATTTGAGTATATAAAAGAGTATTAGATGATGCTTCTTATTAGAAAATGAGAAATAATATAAGAAGTTTTTTTTAGATTAGCTATCTAATTTGTAATTTAATAGCTTTATAAATAAAGTAAGCACAACTATCAAAGAAAAAAATAAATAAAAAAGATAGTATAAAATATGTTTAGAGATTAATACTAATTTATAAGTAAAATAAGTATAAAATTTAGTTTTAATAAGAAGTAGCTATTAGAATTTTTAGAAGAATATATTTTTGATCTAAAATAATAAAAAAAAATATATAAAGAAGTTAAAAGAGAAATATCTACTAGGGTTAGATTCTATAGCTTAGTTAGTTAAGCTCTCAACTCTTTATAGATAAGATCAACAGTTCAAGTCTAGTTAGAGGTATTTGCTTCTATAATTTTTATAAAAACTATTAATTAAATGCAAAGTTCTATGGTAAAATCTGTATGAAGTACAAGATTCTAGAAAAAGAATTTTTAGAAGAAAATTGATATTATAGAGTAAGTTAGTATTATATATATGTTATAGAAGGTTTTATTTTTTTTTTTTTTATTTTTATTTTTTTTTACTTTATACAAATGCTATCAGCTAACTTTATTATTTCATAGATTTCAGAAATGATACATATTGTGAGAGTATAACTAGCTACATATACAATTTTAGGTTGTCTATTTTAAGTAGTCTGCTTGAAGGTTTTATACTAGCTGCTATACCTGAAATCTCTTAGAAGATTCTCTATTTAAACTCTCTGGCCCTACCTCACTTATCGAAACTATTACTCTTATAGTTAACCCAAACCCCGTGCTACTCCACATTGGGAGGCACCCAAGCTGACATTAGTCACAACTTTACTATTATGGGCCAGGTCTTATTCAAATAAGTTCTACTTCAATACCCCCTAACAGATGAATGTCACAATACCTAACTATACTATACTATATCTCCATTCTAGCTTGCATATATCCTTATTCAATATTTGTACAAACCTAGTTCCAGCTGTGGCCTTCCACCAGTTCAGACTTCTGTGTTCTTCTGAATGTTTTATGGAGCAGATCCTCCCAATCTAGTTAGCTGCCAAGCCAAGTTAGTATTACCATAATACCCAATGTCATGGACTTACTCACATCTACTTGATCTACATCTTCGTACTCATAAATCTTTGCCAGATCAAGCGTTAACTAGTGTAACTATTGAAATCTGTACTACTTTATCTAACTTAAGATTTCTACCATGCAGGTTCTCTACTCATAGATCCTATTTCAATTTATTCATGTAACACAACTCTAATATTCTATCACACTTCTAATATCTGGACAATATTGGTGCAATGTAATTTACAAGGTTACAACTCCAGAAACAGACAAAGTTTACCATAAGTTAGATACAAAGTTTGAGTAATTATTCAAAGTGTCGACAGAAAGATTTGAACCCCAAACCTATTGCATAGTGGTCTGACAACCTATTCATTACACTAAATCACCAGACCTAAGAAGGTTTTATTATATATGTATTATACAAATAAGTTCTTAGAAAGTTAGATAATACTAATATCCTTAGTAATTAAATCTTATCTAGAAGAGTAATACAAAGGTAATACAAGCTAGAGTAATGAGTAAAATATGAATATAATAGAAATCTGTAATAAAAGATTGTCTTGACTAGATGTAAAATATTTTTGATATATGCAAAAGCTAGAATAAAAGATCTTAGTTCTGTAGAAAGTTAGCTACTATTTAAAGTATATATAATATTCTGAATTAGCAGGAAGTACTGAGCTAGTAATACAATTATATATCTAAGTACAAAAGCATACTAATATTAAATATCAGCTAATACAGAAGCAAATTAGAAGTAATACTATATATTACAAACTTAGTTAGAAGCAACTTTGTTACAAAATATAGCCTATACTCTACTAATATACAGAAATATTTAGTATTAATAGTAGTACTACATATAAATACAGTTATATATTATAAATACTACATACCTAGTTTTGTAATAGTTATATTAGTTGTGAGTCTAGATTGAGTATTATAAACTAATTAGGATGTATACAGGTTTAGATAGCTAAATACTAAACAGAAAATTTTTCATGAAAATTATGATGTCTTATGTGATACATAGTATCTATTTAGTAGTATCTCTGTAGGAATATGACTAATACAGTAAATACAGAAAAAGTGATCTAATAAAGATAGTTGTAGTATAAACTCTAATTAATACTATAATAGGTTAGTCTTGATTAGATTAAGTATATCTCAAAGATAAATTAGTTCTAAGGTTATATATAGATATTAAACTAGTTGTAATTATTATTTGTAATAAATTATAACAAAAAATTTAATAAATGTTTAGCTAAAGAGGTTGTTTATAAAAAAAAAAAAAAAAAAAAATCTACTATAGTACTTGTACTAATCAAGTATTCTTACTTTCTTTAACTATTATAACTTTTGTAACTACAATTTTTTTTGTTAATTTTAAAATTTTTCAAATAAATATAAAGATTTAATATATTCTTATACAAAGTTCAGTATTGCTTATTATTTTCAAAAATAGATATATTTATTAGAGTATAATATTTTATATAAAATAATAATATATAATTTTACTAATTAGGCTATACAAAGTTAATTTCTTAGTTTACATAATCTAGTTAAGTCAAAATTTATAGATCTTTAAAAAAAAATTTTATATATAATTTATTTTAAAATCTTCAAGTCAGTTTTTTAAAAAAAATTTCATATATTTTATATTTTTCTTTAAAAAAAATTATAAAATTTTTTATAATTTAAAATAAAAAGCTAGGCTATCAGGTTACTTTTAAAATTTTATGTTATAAAAACTAAGAAATTAACTTTGTATAGCTTTATATAGAACAATATTTTTAGATTTAATTTTTTTTTCAATTTAGCAGTTATGCTATAACTTTATTTAGATTTGTTTTTCATTTAAAAATATTATTATTTAGTTATATACTATCTAATAACTAATTTTTTAAGCTATAACTCACTCAGTTATCTTATAGATATCTATATGTAATTTGTTATAATAACTTTTATCCTATATTGAAATAGTTTATAATCTATAATCTGCAAATCAAAATAGGAAGGATACTATAGGCTATCATAACTGATTTTTAGATTTAACTAACTATTATTCTCTTCTTTACTTCCTTAGCTATACTATCTAACACTATTTTAAGACTAGAATTACAATTTTCTATATTCTTATTTACTCTATAATTTGGTTTTTTCCTTGTGATCACTTTTTTTGAGTTATTCTTTTTTTTTTCTTTTCATAAGTATTTTTCTTTTCTAAAGATTTTTCCTTCTTCTCCTATACTTCTATATTCTTGCATTAGTTTTTTCATATTTCTTTATATACTAGTTCTATTTAGATATTTTAGAAGAGACTTCAAGATTTGATTATTATTCTTTTTAAACTGATGATATTTTTAATTTTTTCTGCATTTTCTTCATTAAGAATATCTTTTATTCATTTTTTCCTTTTCTAAAGCCTTTCTTCCTTTTATAATAGAAAGTTTAATATAAACTTATTAAATTCTAATCTTTTTTTTTCTTTTTATTTTTATTAAGCCATTTTTATGTTTCTTCTTTAATTTTTTTGTATACTAGATATGTTTTTTCATAGGTGATTATATATCTAATTATTTTCTTTTTCTTAGCATATCTTTTGTATAAGCTATTTTTATATAACTGTAGTTTTCTATGATTTAAGATTTTGATTGTTGAAAGTAGATTTTGATATATTTGATTTTGAATAGTCATAAATAGTTTACTTCTAGATTTTGATATTGCATATGACAACTTTTAAGAATACCTTTAAATATTTTCTAGTTTTGTTTTTAAATTCTTGCTTAGTTTTCTTCATCATTTTTCTTTCTTAACTATATCTACTTTGCTTTGTATATTGTTTGAACTACCTTTTTAATAAAAGCTCTCAATAGAGTCTCTAGACTTAGGCTTTTTTACTTTGGAATATACTTTATATTCTTGTTACTGATATTATTTAGTTCTATACTTTGTGCTTTATATATTTCTTCTTTTGTAAGCATATCTGCTATATTATTATAGGTGTTTTTTGAATGACTTTTGACTTTAGTAAATACTAATTGAACTAATTTTTTTTTTTTTTTTAAACTTAGATGATCTTGTCCTTCATTTTATTAAAAGACATATTAAATAAGTACTATAACAAATACAGAAAATTAAGACTAATTAATTTTAAGACTACTCTCTTCTTTACAATTCTGAACTCACTTAGCTGCCTACTTGATGCTCAAATATGATCTGCTACAGCAGTAATTTTTTTTCTAAAACTATATATATATTAAAGTATGTGACCTTAATTCTGATTAACAGAAGGCTACTACTAGCTATATCAAAAAAGCCTAGTTATTTGTTTTTAAATTTTAGCTATTCTGCATACTCTCTTTTTTGGATCTAATTTTTTACTTTATTATTTGCTATCATAAGTATTCTTTTTCTTTTATCTGATTTTGTTTCTTTCTTTTGGAAGTTTATATCTGAGATATTCTCTTTATTTGCTATTCTCCTTCTTTTCTCTTTACTTTGTTTTCTCTTTTTTATTTGGAGATCAATTCTTTTTCTTTTTTACTAATTCAGTATAACTTCATAACAGAATTTTTATAGTCTTTTATAGAAGTTTAACCAAAAGGAATCAATAAACCAGATTACTACTTAATTTGCTTTAAATTTAGATACCAAAAGGTCTATTAATTCTTTGATACGTTTCTTGTTAGTTAGACTATAGAGATGCAACTTTCTTCTTAGAACCTTCTTTTCTGATACAGCACCCAAAAAAATCTTAGCTAGGTCTTCACTTGTTATTAAAAGATCTTATTTTTCTAAGATCTTGCATCTGACTTCTTCTATAATTATCATTTCTATGTGGTTCTAAATCCCTTGATATATAATATATTCTGCTAAATAACTAAATATTTCCTTAGTTATATAGCATACTATGTATGTTTCTTTTTTGTAAAGATCTAATTTTCTTTGAAAGCAAACATCACATGTTGGTAGTAGCTTGTTTAAACATTTTACTCTAAACATTAGCACTTTGCTTCTTTTAAGACTTGTGCATTTCCTGCTTTAGTAGTTTTTGAGTATACTCTATAGGCTTTTCTAATTGATGCCTTTATTACTATTACTTCCTAATCTGACATATATTACATCTCTTGAGCTACTAAGTTCTGCTCATTTAGTTTTATATATTATTGCTATTATAATGTTTACAAAAGATCTAATTAAGCAATCTATAAGCTTACTCTCCTATTTTGAAAAGACTTTTAGATTATCTGTATTCATATTATTAGTTATAACAGATGCATTCGAACTCAGACTCTCTTTTGCTAATACATCTACTCTATTATTCTAGATGTTATTACTATATCCTTTGACTTTTGTTAAATTAAGGCTGATATATTTTGCCTTGTAGTAATCCTTGATTTGTCATATTAGACTGCAGTTCTTGATCTTAAACATTTCTCAAACAGTACTTACTGGTCCTGTAGCTTGCAGACCTTCTATAGCCACTTTACTATGAAAATATTTAGACTTGAATTATATGGTACTACCAAAGCTACTGTTCAGATCACACTAAGCTTAACATGGGTTAAAGAAAGCTAATCTACTAAACTACTACTAAAACTAATACGATCTATTCTAAGAAGGACTGAACTGACCTGATCCTAGGATGGACCGAAGAACCAACAGTCTGAACTGAATTGATTAACAGCCTTAATAATAATCATATAATAATAATATGATAAACATATTTTGCAAAAAACTAAAGTTTTAGTAAAGATATTCACACCTCACTAATTGGACATCCACCTTTTTTTTTAAATTATAGATCCTTCGTTTGATGTCATTTTTTATGAATGAAGAACGAAAAACATTAAAGTGATTACATTTATCATAAAACATACTATATTCAACAATTAATATCTTTATTGTTGACTTTGTTGAGATTTCACCTATAATTTAAGACTTTAATTGGAATTTTCGATTGTCATATAAAGGCCTCAATAAGATTCGACTTTAGTTTAGCTTTCGACTAAGGTTTTAATTTTAGGAAATGATCATCCCGAATCGAACCTTGATAAAATTCGAAACTAAAACTATGTTCGAAATTCAAGGGTTTCGGTTACATGTATAGCTTTGATATAATCTATACTCTTGAGCTTTTCAAGACGTTGCACCCTTGTCGAACCCTAACCTTGATGAGTCTAAGATTATCCTTTCCAAAATACTTGGTATTCGGCGCTAACCACCTGACAAGATGAGCAGATGCTCTGGTTTATGAATTAAAAGTCCGAGGAAATAGGTTAAGTTCATTACTGCACTAACCACCCGACTAGACGAGCGGGTGCTCTGGTGAAGTTGTAAATCTATGAACTTAATTTAAGGCTCTAATATTTGTACTAGGAAAACTTCTTTCTGGATCTTTAGGCCGTAGTTTCTTCCAGGTTTAAATATTAGAAACCGGCGCCAAGGTGCACATACTCACATTAGGGTTTTAGGTTAAATTCATTGTTAGTTACATATAAGAAATTTACTAGTTTCAGGGGTTAGCTTCGCTTAATTAGTTATTTCTTATAAGAAACTTGTATTTGGTATAGTTTACTTCTTTCCCCCCGGTCTATTGCTGACACCACAACGTGGTGATCGGGTGAACGAATTTTTTCAAAATTCGGCCAAGATCAGCTTTAAATAAGTATGATAAAGTTAAATAAACTTTTTTTTGGCCCGCAAAATTTTAGTTAGGTTTATTCTATATTAAATATTGGCTGTCTTTTATATAAAAAGTAATTTGTTAATAGCAAAGTAACTTTGACGACAAACTCAGTACTACTTTTACTTAGTGGACAATTACGAATTTAATTTGACTATGATAGTAAATTTTTTTTTTTTTTGGAAAATCTAATAATTTAAAAGTTTATTCGAAATAATTTAATTTAAAAATTTAAAACGTTAGTCTATAACATGTTACAGTAATTATGTTACGAAAAATTTTAACTGAAATAGTCACAGCAGAAGTAATGCCCGATTTTTCAATGCGAAGATCGTGCCTTACTTTCTGCAAACCCATGGGAAGAATCTCTACCATAAATCCCATAAATTGGGATTAAATATGATTGTAGATACTAGAAATAAATCTATCTTTATAAAATTAAAAATGTGGTACTTATTGTGAACTATCGTATATGCAATATTAATAAAAATACATAGAACACCTACCGAAAAAGTATTTTTTTTTCTTAATCTATCCCTCGCATTGATAATTCCATTATTACATTTACAATCATACCTATTGTATAAACTGAAATTAAATAATATCCCCAAGCGCGGGACATACGGTATTCGTTTCGTGGCAGGTATATGAGAGCAGAAGATAATGTTATCGATAAACCAACTAATGATACCAACAATGTTGGTTCAACACTAATTTTGTAAGGAACCCCAGTTTTGGTTGTCACATAAGTACCACTCAAGCCAATGCCTAAAAGAATATCTACATTATGAACCGTATGAATAAATGTAAAAAAAAAAAAAAAAATGTTAAATCAAAAAAATTATATTAATGAAACATACTCAACATTGGACCACCAAAGCATGCACTTATGGCCATCATAGGGCGCCCGGTTTTTGCAATAGTAATATTTTGCCCTTTAAAATAAAAAATATATTAAGTAATTATGTAAAATGGTTTGGCATAATCTACAATTATTTTGGGGATTATTTCAACCATACCATCGCAAATATCGTTAGACCAAGAATTGCATTACTTAGTCCCATAATTAAGCCTAAAGCCTAGGTCAAAAAATATAGAATCAAGTCATTGTACTTAGGTTCATGTTATTTTATGATGTAGCGCCTACCTAGTGATGGGGAAAATGCGCATTTTATAATAACATGCGCATGAAACGTAAAATGCGCATGATACCGCATGATATAAATTCTCTTTTTT
>CAJVPM010000071.1:0-26207 GCA_910592325.1 Scutellospora calospora | reverse complement strand
CTTGGCTACAAAGTTACTTAAGAGTATTTTTTGCTATGATCGCTTCTTAAGGTACTTCACTTAGAGGTGAATGTTTACAATAAAAATATCTATACTAAAATAATACAATATAAGAAATAACTAAATACTAATAAATGTAAATATAACTAAAATGTAATAATAAAATAATAATAATATAACTAAAAATCTATTCTATAACAATATTAAATTTAATAACATGAAAAAAATTTATGATTTTTTCTTTTCCTATTAAGCTTCCTCATAAGAGGAAGCTAGTTATTTATAGTTTTCATTATTACTTTTCTCATTATTTCCTTCATCTTCACCATCATTATTACTATCACTTTTGTTAGTTTTTTCAAGTTCTTCACTCCTACTTATTACTTTATCTTTTTCAACTACTTCATTTTCTTTAATTACTTTATCTTCCGTAATTACTTTATCTTTCATGATCACTTCAACCTCTTCAATTTCTTCAGCCCTAGCTACAGCCTAATCAGAAATATTATCTAACTGATCAACTCTTAATATTTCTATAGTCTGATGCAAATATTTATGCTGGGGTTCCATAGTCTGGTCGAGAATATTATATAAAAGTTCTGATAACTAAATATAGAAAATATAAACCAACTTAAATTAAATTATATAATAATAGTTAATTCAACTCCAAAACTAATTTAATTCTGTACATGAAATTAAATTAGTTTTGAAATCGATATTTAAAAAAAATAACTAATATATATATCTTAGATGACCTCCAGGAAAAGTTATTAATATTAATGTAAAGATTTTCTTCATTGTCTGTTTCATACAATGTGTTGGATAATTTGAGTTCGTAAACTTCATTATTCACTAATAACTTTTTTACTTTTTTGACATTATATCCTTTAATACATTTATCTTTCTTTGCATAAAAGAATATAAACACTTTAGTGTATTAGGCTATTTTCTATAAAATTAAAAAATTTATTTTAAAGTTATTATTATTTCATAATTCTGAAACATCTAAAAAATTTTTCTTTTCCAAAATCTCATTAATCTCAGAATCAATAAGATTTGAGAAAAAAAATTTTTTTAGATATTTTAGAATTATGAAAACAGCTGTAATAAATTTAGAAGAAAAAAAATTATATATCAGCCTGCTGATAATTTTGATGTATTCTTTCATCGAAATGTATACTCTAAACTGGGTCTCAGCAGAGTGATCTAGTATTTCTGATCGATTTAAGATATTGTTGAAGAATATTGCTGATTTCCATTCTATCTGTATTATATTTCTTGTCTAAAAGTTCAAATAACACAGAGACTGTATTTTTTATCAGGTGGTCTTTTTGTTCAAACCAGGTCTTATCATAATCGATGTTATGTTTATCATTCTTTTCTTTTAATATATAAAATAATTCTTTCTATTTAAGAAAATTAAGAATTATTAATTTATATATTTTTATATAATGATAAATACTGCTAAAGGAAGAACTCTTTCTCACACCTCTGAGTTTATATATAAAAATAAATAAACAACAAAATATTGAACGAACATACAATAAAGAGATAATAAATAATAACTATTATTCTATACAAAGACGAGCTCTATTACAACTACAACTAGACAATATTAAGAGAATGCACGACAACATCTCTGCTCTGCTAGAACTTGCTAAAGACTTGTTACTGACTAGTTCTGCAACAAACCAAAATAACAAAAAGCTAGCCTATCTTACTCACAAAACTACTAGTACATCAAACATATTGTAATGACAAACACAAACTAGTAAGAAACGAAGAAAGAATTCTATCTCATCAGATAGTGCTGATAGTATACAAACTGAAACACAAGTCAAAGATGATATTTTAATACAACAAAGTGGCGATGCCTCCCTCTCTGAAAATTCTGATACTACTGTACCACCTGCAAGCCAAAACACAACAAATACAAATCGGGATCAGTTGCATCAAACAACAACTAAAAAAGGAAAAGAAACTAGTATCAATTTTCCCATGCCCAATGCAGAGTTAACTGATTTACCCAGCAAGGATCAAGTAACTCAACTAACCAAAATAGAAAGTAGATCTTCACTCAATGAACAGAATGAACACATGTCAGAAACTAGCTCAGTCAATACAATTGAAGATATTAAAAATCCTCATCCTTTATACAGCTAAGTCACTTCTCATAGTCTGCAAAGACAAACAACAACTTACGATAGAACTGATATTGGAAATGTATGGGTACAACAATTTAGAGAGAGCCTATCTGATATTAGAAAAAAACAACTTAATATATATGATTCACAAATATGGCTACTAGACAAAATTGTCAGTTCTCTCGCAATATTAGACTCTTTAAAAGAACTGATTAAATACAAGCTAAGTATCCTATCAACAAATATTAATATCCTACATGCAATTAAAAAGAAATTTGAATACCAGAATATAGCCTTCTTTTGCTCCTTCACATGAACTGCTGCAGCTCACCCAGCATACCAACTAGAGTTTGAATCACTCATGCATAATGCTCTAGAGTTATATAAGAAATAGCATAATATTTGTATTACAAACAAAAAGAATCATAACCAAATCTTTATGAAGCTTCGAACAAAGCTCTTCTTAGATACTCTCTTAAACTTAGATTTGATTCAATTAAATACGTATGAAGCAATACAATACATTCTCTACTTCATTAACTTTGCAAAAATTCAAACAGAGCTTAAATTTGAAAATATACTAAGCATAATTAAGGCTGAGAAAGAATACCTCCTTTTGCTACTACCATTTGCTCCAAATCTCATAAACAGTGAAATTCGTGAAGCTATTCCTTTTACGCTCCCTAGCAAGGATAAAAGACAAGTAAGCACAATTGCAAAAGTATTAAGATTAGCCTATACCTTTACTCATATATCAGAAGATTATTTTGATGATAAGCGTCTACTACTTCCAGACTCACCATTCTTACTTGATGAATCTTTGAGAGACCTCTTTCTAATAACTTCTTATTCAGAACTAAAATCTCTCTCAAAATATAAAGAGAAATTACAAAAAATATATATCATATATCATATTCCAGATACATATTTCGACTTTCTACCTCCAAAACAAAAGCTTCCTTGTACTCTACAAGAGCTAATACCATGTCTGAGAGAAATATTTCCATTCCTCTCAAAAAATGATGAAGATTTCAAAAAGTACGTGCATCTCCTAAAAGAAAGCTATACTTTTGCAAGATTACCTAATGATTACATTATACAAAGATGTCGTCTACCAAATGATCCAAACAAACTACCATTGGAAAACAAATATATATTTCCAATAGAAGATAAAGCAACTGCTTGAGTATTCATTAATGAAATTCCTTCAACATATCAGATATCTGCATCATTCCCATCTAGCTATATGACTGTAAACTCTACTGACCTACCAGATTTGCTAGAAGAGTATTTACAGGTTGATAGGGTTAATTTAACTATTCCTATCACTACACCTAGGCAACTTAGTATTGCAGTTAAAGACCTCAGAAAACACTACTATTTCAAAAAGATCCTAGAAAATTGAATTTAAATCGAAAATGCTAACAATGATCCCGCTGAAGGTCCTCAAAGAATGCCTAATACACTAGAGCAATTAGTAATAGCTACTAAACAAATAGAAGAACTGGCGTATCTCAACTTTCTAATTACAAAACATGAAGAGGTACTCAGAGTTACAAAACTTCTACATATACACTTCACTTTTCAAACATTTTCTCTATTTATTTTTGATCTACCAGACCTCCTGAAACCTAGTTGAGAGATCTTTGACAACAATAACTTACAATATATCCAAACTGATATACTAATAGAAATCAGCATAGAAAATAACAAAAATGATTAAGAAAAATACTCCTGAAAAAATCAACTTTGCAACATACAACGTACAAGGATTAAACAATAGACTAAAACTACATAACTAGCTAACATATTGTGAAAAAAAACAATTCCATATAGTTTCAATGACAGAAACTAAACTTAAAACAGAAGGTTCAACAACATTAACTAACCCACTATACAAAATATTCTCATCTAATTTTATACCAAAAAACAATACACAGTGCGAAGTCTCACTGGGAACTGCTCTCGCAATACACATATCAATTAGCCTATATATAAATAATACTGGAAACTTTCCTGGTACAGCAATATTCGTTGACCTCTGGTTTCCTGGAAACAACAAAATAAGATTTATTTCAATCTATATTCCAACAAACCACCTGAAGTTAGCACTCAGTACACAAAGAGTTATTAACTTATGGATAACAGAAACAAAAACAAAAAACTAGTAATGTATAATCATAGGTGATTTTAATGCTAACTACTTCTCAAAAAACAAATGCAAAATTCTATTTACGCATTTAGAAACACTAAGTCTAAATAGTCTGCTACAATTCCATAATATCTCAGCTCCTACGTGACAACGAGGTCAACTATCAAGTCAAATTGATGATATTTGGACTACTCCTGAACTCACTCTCGACATAGAAATACTAGAGTTAATCGATCTATATAATATTACAGATAGTGATCACTATATATTAGCAACTACTTGGTATACAAATTTTACTACAAGACAAAAATGTTAGAAAAAGCGTAGACACAAATTTTACAACTATGATAAAGCAACGAAAGAACAATGAGAAGAATTTAGAACTTTAATCAACAATGAGGTACAAGAAAATATTAGCAACGAGACTATAAACGACATATCAATGCTAAACAAAGCTTAGGACAAATAGATCAACATAGTCAAACAAGCAGCAAACAAACACATCTCATTCTCATATAGTACTGGCAAACAATTTTATACACTCTTATTAAAGGCAACTCTACTACATCAAGCACTAACTCATGTAAAAAAAGCTCAACATGTATGGCAACTAGCGAGTATACCAATATCAATTCAAAGTACTATACAAAAGATAAACAAACATATAGAAAGAGTAAACAAACTAACAGATCAAGATATTCCTCTTATAAATGACATCGACCTCACAATACCAAATTCACTGCTTAAAGCAAATTTGTATAAGAAAAGAGAAGAACTATGGTGTGCAAGAAATTTAGAACTGAATCTTGAGCAAACAGAAAGAATAAAATTCTTTGTGAACAAGAGATATAACAACTTTCAGAATAATACAACAAAAATAATAGATAGTATATTAAAATGAAATAAACAAAAGGTAGATTTTCAAAAAATTATTATACCAGAAAAAATAATTACAGAACCAAGAGACATAAAGAAATATGCTAGCAAGCACTTTGCAAACTGGACTAAATACAATCCACCTAATGAAGACTTATGGCATATATGAGAAGAATATTATAAACTAATAGAAAATATATTGCCTTCTGTTTACAACAATCTCATAGTAGCAATTACAATAGAGGAATTACAGAATGTAATCAAAACATCACCACACAATAAAGCTCCAGGACTATCTCAAGTATCAAATAAAATGCTCTGACAACTTCCTGAAGTAGCATTTTTCACTTTATTAGAAATCATGAATACTTGTTTACGACTCGAACATATATCAAAAAACTGGCTTAACTCAAACATATAGCCTGTTCCAAAACAGTCATATCACAACAATGACCTAAGATACACTAGACTCATAACACTTATAGAACACTCTCGAAAACTTTTTACCAAAATTCTTATAGTATGGCTTACAACAAAACTAGCACAACACAATATTCTCTCACCTTGTAATTCTGCAGCTTTGCTATATCAATCAACTCAGAATAACATAAATATATTGAACTATATATTTGAAGACGTATCAGAGAATAACAAAGAATTATGGATGGTGCTACAGAACATATCCAAAGCTTTTGATACTATCCATATCCCAACTCTATCAAAAGCAATAAGATGTATATGCCTTTCTGAAAAATTTATCTCACTAATTACTTTTCTTTTCACAAACCGTACAAATCAAGTGATCACAGACTATGGACTCTCAAATAAATATAATATTTGAGATGGAATTGATCAAGAGGAGACCATATCTTCTATCCTCTGGAGAATTTTATATGACCCACTAATCTCACGAATAGATACAGAATATACTGGATACAAAATAAAATCAAGATATCCAAATGAAATACAGGATGTCTACATATCAGTGATAGCATATATGAACGACTCTGTATAGATCGCACATAACAAACAAGACTTCACAAAGATATTAGATACCACAGACTTATTCAATACTTTGCATAATATCTAAGTCAATCTATCAAAATCAGTCTTCTGTACAAACTCAAAAAATGCGGATGCTAATATTATTTTCCAAGACAAACTCATATCACAATGCAAAACAAATATAGCATTCAAATACCTAGGAGCTTGGTTTACAGGCAATGCTACATATAGACCAGCACAAGAATTAATTATACAAGAAGCAAAACAATACCTTCAAAAGCTAAAATGGGTAAAAATTACAGAAAAACAAGCCATATATTTGATCAATAGTATTCTAATTCCTAGACTACTTTATTGACTTAATTCTTGTTATCTAACAAAAAACCAACTTAGCACATTAACTAAATCATATCTAGAGTTAGTCAGAAACAAGGCAACAATTGCATGTTCTATACCAAATTCTTATCTGCTACACCCTAACATATATGCACTCAAATCAGTAGAACAACAACAATGTCTACATTTATGCACTAACTTAAATAGAGAAATAAACTCAACAAACTTCTACAAATCAACATTAAAAATTAGATTGCAACAACTACAAGATGCTGCTGCAACTAATCTATCAATACTATCATATTTGCTTGTATTTCCAACTAAGCAACATCTATCACATACTGCACAAGCAATATATGCTCTACACTCATTTCACCTACAAATAATGAGACCAGCAAATCCTTAGCCAATTCCTCTTACTACACTAGATAACTCCATAAATACAATATTAGCAATACAACATAACTCTTATTATATAAAAGCAAAGCTAATACAGTATAATATTGTTGATATCGAGCAATTCTTAAATAACAACAATTCAGATATTTTAGAATAGAAATATATACATAATAATTGCAACAAAATACCTAAGGGACAGGAACCTAAGTGGTTCGCTAAGATTACTGATGCAATTACTTCTGTAATGAATCCCTCATTAGTATTCACTAATCTGAACCCTTACACACTAAAAAAATAGTATCTACAAAACAAAAAATAGGCAATCACATCTGAGCTTAAATGTGGAAAGATAACAAGCTATAATAACACAAACGCTTTGCTAATACATTACACAATCTTAGCAAATAATAAAATAAACCTATGTAAAGGATGCTCATTCAAAGACTTAGTATTAGAAAAAAGAAAATGCTCACGAATTATATCAAGAGAATATCTATACTCAATTCAAGTTGATAGCAACTTAATTATACATGCCAATTTGAGAGACCTAGCAAAAGCTTTTATTAAAAAAACAGAGGTCACTAACGTGAACAACTCTATACTAATAGCCAAACCTACAACAGCAATACAAATATACAAAACTACAACAGCCTTCCCTGATATCGACTCAGAATCTTGGGAAAGACTCAACAAGATTAACAGTAGGAAAACTGATACAACAATAAATCTTCTGACACCAACATGACAAAGCATAGATCTATCATATTCATTAGCAATAATCACAATAGATCTGTATTCTATAGCTTGGCATCTCACTAATAAGATCTGGCCCTCCCAAATACATGCCGCGCTCACAATTCTTATCTACACTCTCACAATATTTGACAAACTAAATACACTCAAAATAATCACAAACTCACTTGCAATACTAAATATTCTCAAACTTATACAATTTCATAGATACGAACTGCCTAGAATATACAAACTCAACTTTAGTTCATATCTTATTGCATTGAATGTACTTTTAGATAAGATACAAATACGTATATCCCTAGACAAAGAGCTAATTTGCACTCAGCCACAAAACAACTATTTTCAAGCAGATTATCTTCTATAGAACTACTCTCAAAATATGTTTACACTTAAACTCAGCAGATATATTACTATAATGCCAGCTAGAAAACAATGCAAACAGATACTTTTAGCTACTAATGGTATCTAATAGTATAACCAAAATTGAAATATATAATGGGAAAGATTAACAGTGATAAACTGGAAACTTATACTACAATATCTCTTGATTGGAGATCCACTTACAACACTTTATACCAACTCAAAAAATTCAAAAATAAAAAACTTTAAGATAAAAGCAATAGCAGACAAACTTCCTAATCATCTTAAACTACATCTTAGAAATCCAAAAAAATATAACTATATCTGTTCTAAGTGTGGAGTAGAGTCTGAATCCACAACACATATGCTTACTTGTAAATACAACTCACAGAACATAGAACAGATCATTTCGAGAGTTCTGAGAGAGCTAGCAGACACTAAAGAAATAGTACTAAAAAACCAAGATAACTTTATACATAAATTTATTAATATATATATAACAAAAGGCCTCCTATTAGGTTTTATTACTCAAGAAACGCTCATACCAACTGACAATATTGCCTTACAACTTAAATAGACTCCAAAACTATACCACAATATCATTAAAGAGATTCATGATAATATCTGAATCCTAAGTTGAATATATACACATTCTGAACTACTAGAATATAATACTTTAATTCCGTTGCCAACAGAAAAAAACAATAACTACCATCAAGCAGACCTGATTTGATAGATTAACAACTATATCAAAAGAAATATATCTCCTCCATTTGTAATTAACAAAGACTAGAGGTCTTACAGCCATACTAGCAAAGTATAGGCTAAGGGTAAATTAGTCCTTACTTCTACTTTTCATAGAATAGTTGATAAACATATATATATATATAAATTTTTTAATTATTAATAAAGAGCTAGAGGAAAGACCTCACTTTAAAAAAAAAAAAATAAATAAATAAATATAGATATGATATATTATATGACTGAAATTATAATTTAACATAAATGCATATAATATATCTATTTGATCAACTAATCAGATTTAAAGATCAAGTATAATATAAAAATTAAAACAATTATGATCTTTTAAAGAAATTACTTGTAACTCAAATTTTCATTTATAGAACTTCCTTTTGTATTCTAGTAAAAAAAAATTCTTTATAAAATTTTAGATTAGAAATATTTTACTATTGCTTTTTTCTAATTCTAATATAGCCCTAACTCTAACTCTAAATTAATATGAAAAGAGTTTATTTTGATTTTTATATTATATGATTAAATAGGTATATTATAATATATCTGTATAAAATTATTAAATCTATTAAAAAAAGTCTTATTAATTTAATTTTGATTCTTTCAAAAGTTTATTTAACTTGAATAGAATAGAGAAACATTTTTTATTTTTGTTTATCTTTGATATATTTTATAAGAAAATTATAAATAGCAACCTGTTACCATAGTGACTCTATATATAGTAGCTAATTATATTTAGGGTTAGTAAAATTTATTTTTTATTTTTTATTATAAAATTTAGAAAATTTGTAGCTAATTTTAGTTAATTAATAGTAAACAACTTATTATATAGTTATATGCTTAATTTTGATTGGCCAATTATATAGGATCATTATAGCAACCTGTCACCATAAAATAACACTCTATTTTATATATTTGTATATACTTTTAAATATTTTTATATATTTAGTTCTAATAGTATAAGTTTGCTATTTTATAATATATAGTATCTATTTCTAAGTATTTAGTTATTAAAATCTTGTATATAATATAAAAAATAAATTTTATTTCAGTTTATTTAATTATTGTACTGTATAGATCTAAGAGAACAACTATTATAATTAAATAATTATTTATTTTTTTGATTACTTTTTATTAACAACTTGTAGATACTACAAAAATACTTTGAACTTACTACTATTTTAATAAATTTCTGAATTAATAAATTAATATATTAACAAATAAAAAGACAAAAATCTAGTTTCTAACAATAATTTTATAATTCTACTAACTAACTTGTTTCATTTAAAGAACTTTAAAACTAATTATAAGATACTCAAATTAATATTACAGATCTAGTAATCTTAGTATAGTAGTTAGATTATTAGACTACTATACAAGAGGTTTGGAATTCAAATTCTACTATTAACAAATTTGAATAATTATTTAAATCTTCTGTATCTAACTTATAGTAAACTCTATCTGTTTCTAGTATTGTAACTCTATAAATCATGTTGTACTAATATTAATCAGATATTAGAAATATAATATAATATTTGAAAAGATATAATATTATATAAATAAATCTTAATAAGATCTACAAGCAGATGATCTATATAGTAGAAATCCTAAGTTAGATAAAGTAGTATAGATTTTGATAGTTATACTAGTTAATACCTGATTTGATAAAAAAGTTTATAGCTAAAAAATATAATTAAGTAAATATGAGTAAGTCTATCATATAAGTCATATAGCAATATTAATTTGGTTTAGTAGCTAACTAAATTTGAAAAAATCTGTTTTGTAAAATATCTAAAAATATAGAAAACTAATCTAGTAAAAGGTTATAGTAAGAACTAAATTTTACAAATATTGAACAAGAGTATATACAAATTAGATTAGAATATAGCATAGCATAGTTAGGTTCTACAGTACTTATTATTAGAGAGTTAGTGAAAGGATACTTTGAGATAAGACCTAAGCTATGAATTATAAAGTTTGTAAATATATATTAGTTTGAATATCTTTTTAAAAAAATAGTATAAAATTAGGCTAACTTAGTATAAATAGATAGAATACAGATAAGTCATAGAGCTAGAAAGTTTAAATAGAGAAACTTCAAATAGATTTCAGATATCATAACTAGTGTAGAATCTTCAAATAGACTACTTAAAATAGACAATCTAAAGTTATACTGTAACTAGTTATACTCTTATAATATATATTATTACTTACTATAAATACTAATAAAGTTTTAGCTAATAGCATTTATATAAAAAAAAAAAATTAATATTACTATTCTAATTACTACACAAAAAAATATCAACTCTACTTTACAAATACTAAAACAAAGCTATATAATTAATTAAATTTCTGAATATTTTTTAAATCTACTATTACTTTCTAATTTAACTTGTGACTTATTTATTTAATTTAGCTTATGAATTTATATTAATTAATAAAAACTATTATCTCTAATATACTATCTATATTTGAAATCTTTAACAATCTAGATACTATACTTACTGATTACAATTATTACAATAATATATACTCTTAATCTTCTATCATTCATATTATTATAAAATAAGTTTTAGCTATTTTATTTCATTATTTTATTATTAGTATTTTTATTATTATAAATAGTTAATTTCTTGAATATACTTTATTTATTATCACTTTTATAAATAACTTATTAGCTAAAAATAGATTTAAATAATACTATTAGACTCAGATTAATTAGATCTTTCAAATGAGCTATAAATTATATTTGTAAAATATGTAGTTCTTAAGTTAACTTAGGAATAACTTTAGTATAATTTATAATTCTTACAATTCTTACAATTCTTACAATTCTTACAATTCTTACAATTCTTATAATTTTTACAATTCTTATAATGCTTATAATTTTTACAATTTTTACAATTCTTATAATTCTTACAATTCTTACAATTCTTATAATTCTTATAATTCTTATAATTCTTACAATTCTTACAATTTTTTAATTTTTATAATTTTTACAATTTTTACTATTATTGTAAAAGCTATATAAACTCTTCTTTTTCTCTTTGTTTCAGATTAGATTTGACTTTTGCAATCTATTTAATATTAGAATTTTCTTAGTATAGAAACTAATAGATAATTTTGTATTATTAATATTGTATCATAAATAAAATATAATCTTTGCTTTTTCATTAACTTTGTAATAAACTACTATAGTAAAATAATATTCTACTTAGACACTATTAAGAACTCTTCTTCTATATCTTATATTATTTATATTGTATTAAGAAAGCTAATACTTATAACAATACTAATAATATAACTAATAATTAGTCAACAAATATAACTAACTCAAATATATCTAATATAATCAAAATAGCTACTTATAATATTTAAAGCTTCAATAACAAATTAACAACTATAAACTAAATATTGCTATAATAATAATTATAATATTATTAGTATATTTAATCTAAACTATCAGATAATATAGTATAATTAATTACTAAACAACTCTGTATATCTTTTTTATATTTTTAATAATAGTTTACTCTATAATACTTATATACAACAATCTAATCTTAATATAGTAATTATAATTTGCTACTATCTTATTAGACTATATATATATAATATCTAAATTCTATCTATATTGCTATTGCTATTAATTTCTATTTTTTTTATAAAAATAGTATTAGGTTACTGCAGCAAATCATATTTAGATACCTGAAGGTAGTTGAGTAAGTCTAGAATAGTTTTAAAAGAGTATTTGTTATAAATAGTATAGTATTCTACTTTGTAGCTTATTTTTAATAAAATAATAGACAAAATCACTTAAATTAAAAAAGAAATAAAAATAGTATTAGATTTATCTTTTGCTATATATTTTCAATCATATATAACTTCAATATACTACATAATAACAAATTATTAATTAGATAAAATAAGCTTAAGCTCTACATATATATTCTATTATTACTAGAAACTTTAATTATGATTTAAACTAAAATACTCTTTTTAAACTATTTACTTTTCTTACTAACTATAATTTTATTTTTATAATTAATTATTTCTATTTATATATATATACTTTGTAAAAAGCTAATTCAACTAGCTAAATTGATGAAATATAAATTTCTAAAAACTAATCTATATATTAAGCTCTTTTATATTTCTAATTCTGAACTCATTATTTATAGTAACTATTAAATTATTAAAATTTACTAACTACTTAATTCAATATACAAATCTACTAGATATACAAAAAGTGCTTACTACAAAATATATAATTACAAAGCTATAAATAATAAAAAATAGAATAATTTTTAAACAATAATTACATCTAATCTTAACTACCAAATAAATATCATTATAAATACAAATACTTTTGTTAACAAGCTTTAGTATATAGAGAAGTACTAGTAGAAGCCAAGTAAATTGTTTTTAAATAATTTTTTTTTTAAATTTTAAAGTAAAATATCTTAATAATTATTAAACTAAATTAATAAAATTTTTTTTAAATTTTATATAGTTATAGAATTAAAATAAAAAAAATTTTACTAAGTTTGGTTTAATAGTTGTTAAGATATTTTAATTTAAAATTTTAAAAAAACAATTTGTTTAGTTTCTACTAGCACTTTTTATATTCTAGAAGCAACTATATTTATATCAGCAAATATGAATATTTTTTATTTATACAAGACTAACAAAATCTACAAAATATTTTAACTACTATAACCACCTTATATCAAGCTCTAAACGATATTAACTATACAATTCAAATTCTATGTATATTTATAAAAATATTTAACAAACTTGATTCTAAAACTACTACATATAATCTTAATCTAAAAATTAACTAAATTAATAGTAATATTAAAGGTCTAGTGATCTTAGTGTAGTAGTTAGGTTGTCAGACTGCTATGTAAGAGGTCTGAGATTCAAATCCTACTGTCGATGAGTTTGAATAATTACTTAGATCTTTGTATTTAACTTACAGTAAACTCTGTCTGTTTCTGGGGGTTGTAATCCTGTAAATCATATTACACCAATGTCAATCAGATATTGGAAATATGATATAATATTCAAGTTATATTATATGAATAAATCTTGATAGGATCTACAAGCAGAAGATCTGCATAGTAGAAATCCTAAATTAGATGAAGTAGTACAGATTTTAATAATCAATCTGGTTAATACTTGATCCAGTAAAAAGCCTGAGTACAGAAGATGTGAGATCAATAGGTGTGAGTAAGTCTACTGTGTAATGCAGCCTGGTGCCTTGCATTAGCAGCAACACCAACTTGGTTTGGCAGCTAACTAAATTGGGAGGATCTATCTCATGAAATATTTGAAAATCTCAGAGGACTATATCTAGTAGAGAGTCATGAAAAGAACTCATCAGGAAATCAACTTTAGTGCTGTTCTGCACAGATCTGCAAAAAATTAAATAATAAATTTAATAAAAATCTGTGTAAATCTTTGGGTCTGCCACTAACAGATGCAGAAATTAAATGCAATTCTGCACAAATCTGTAAATTTCTAAAATTTTGCAGATTTTTATCAAACATTTTATAAAAATCTGCACTTTTTTTGTATTTTTACAAATCTGTACAGATTTATACCTATTTTACTTTTCAGATACTAGATTTGTATGAATATCTATAAGAGTATATGCTAGCTTAATTGGAATATAGCACAGCATAGTTGGAGTACTCCACAGGCCCCTTCTGATAAGGACAAAAGGGTACCTTGAGATAGGACCCTCCTAATAAAAGAAACTGAGGTACAAGCCAGTCTGAGTAGTTCTCATTGAGGCAGCATGAAATTGTGCAGGTTTAAGAATAAAATTAGATTAATAGCTTAGGGATAACGGAGATGCTAGAGAGTTTAAAATAGAATATTCACAAAGGAATACTAGATATAGCAATTAGTAGGTAACCTCCAGACAGAACCTTTAAATAGACAATAATTAAAGTTGTACATGTGACCAATTGTACTCTCACTAATCAATATAAACCTACAAACAACTTAATAAAAATTAACTGGCATCGAGGCCTTGTTGTAAAAAAAAAAAAAAAAAAAAAAAAAAAAAAATAGTAATATTAAACTAAATATTTCTAATATTTCTTTACTACAACTATTAACTTCAGATATCTATTCATATATTCAGAAGCTCAAAAACTATTACAAATTAATATATTCAAAACACAATACTAAAAATGATATTATATAAAATAAATATATCTAACAATATATTAACAAAAGATATGAAAACTTTACTACTAATACTACTTTGATGATAAATAGTATTCTTGAATACTATCAAAAATCTGTAATCTTCTACAATATATGAACTCTCTCTAAACTAATTCATGAATCTACACAAATTAAACAACATATTAGAGACTATTATGAATAATAACCAAAATATAACTCACTAAACTTATTAGAATAGCCTAAATAGCATCAAGAATACCAACTAAAACTATATATTCAACAATCATAATATCAATATTTTAATGATTTAATTATGCTACAAAACTTTAAACTACTATCAACAATTCTCCAAATAGCAAAGCTTCAGGTCTTTCTTTAATCTCTAATAAAATAATCAAAAGAGCAGGTGATACTTTTCTGAAAATACTTCTACTATTATTTAACAAATATTTTATAACTCAAACCTATTTAAATTTTGCTATTGAAATAGGTTCTGTTAATCCTATTCAAATTGTTACATTATTGACTTACAGCAACAAATGGGATTGTTATTGCAACCGAAAAGAAGGCAGCTTCACCACTCATTGATGATTCGTCACTCGAAAAAGTGGCAAATGTTTGCCCAAATATTGGTATTGTTTATTCCGGAATGGGACCCGATTTCAGAGTATTATTAGCAAAAGCAAGGAAATCAGAGCAGAAATATAAGAGAATCTACAACGAATACCCATCAACAGGAATTTTAGTGAAGGAGGTTGCTAGTGTCATGCAAGAATTCACACAGAGTGGGCAAGTTAACAAATAATAAATTTTGTATATTCTTAATATTTTATCATAGGCTTGAAAGCTCATTGACTTTTTTGAATTAGTGGTGTACACCCATTTGGAGTTTCCCTACTGATTGCAGGTTATGATGAGACGACTGGACCTGCACTATATCAAGTGGATCCATCGGGTTCATATTGGGCATGGAAGGCGTCTGCTATTGGAAAGAATATGATTAATGCTAAAACATTTTTGGAAAAACGGTAAAAATTATTTATAACTGAGTTTGCTATTAACTTCATTACATAAATTAATTTACAACATAATTAAATTAGGTATAACGATGATATTGAACTTGAAGATGCAGTTCATACATCAATTCTTACACTCAAAGAAGGGTTCGAAGGTCAGATGACTGAAAACTCGATCGAAATCGGTATTATTGGTGGGATTCAACAGGGTTTACGGAAGGGAAAGAACAACCTTTTTTCAGAAAGCTCACACCATCAGAAGTAAAAGACTATTTGGCTAATATTGCCTGATGATCCTTTTAAGTAAATTCAATAAAATTATATTAAACGTATCGTTTTTATAAGTTATTACATAGTATATTTATAGAACTTTATCCATCTGATTGTTGATTCTTGAAATATAATGAAACTGAAAACAAATCAGATAGAAAACTAGTCTTTTGAGAATAATACAGCATGATAAAATAAGAAAAGGAGGAGATTTTTCCGAAAGACAAAATCAGCAAATTACTGCGATGCGTCTTCTCTTATTAAAGTCTGATTTAGAAGAAATAAAAAAAAAAAGAATTTTACTTCATGTTCACAATTCATGCATGAACATAAAATTTATTTAACATAAAAAAGTATCTATGTTTATAGAACGGTTTTAGAACCGTCTAATGCTTCATAACATTAAGAGTACTAGCAAAAAATTTTGAATTTGCTAATATTTAGAAAATTATTTGGGCAAATATTTCATAGGTTCTTTTCTTCCGGCACTTAAAATTTTAATTGGCTGCATACAATCTATATAAAAATAAAATGATTACATTTGTTGATTACAGTACTAAATACGAAAATTAAAGATTGAAACATAACGAGCATTTTAAATATGATAATCATATTGAACTTCTTGAAAAAGATGAGGATTTCAATTTGATTATTAAAAGGAAAATCTATGGTCACAAAAAAATTTTAAGACGCATTCATCGTATTTTCGGGAATGAATTTTGCCCCGGCAAAATTTTCACCACGTGACGATCGACACATATAAGGTTTCTCAACTCGATAACTAACAAATTTTGATGAATTTTTTTTATTTTGAATTCTATAATTATTTAGAATTCGAATAAAAAAATTTTATAGAAATGGTTAGGTGGTTGTCGAGAAACCTTCGTTCAAAGTTAAAGTAAATATATCACGGCTATAAACAAGTTATTAATTAATTGGTTTTTAAACTTTGAGCGAAGGTTTTTCAACAACCACAAATGATTTTGATGAATTTTTTATAGTCGAATTCTACAATTATGTAGAATTCAAATTAAAAAATTTTTATGAAATTGTTTAGGTGGTTGTCAAGAAATGGTATTTCATACTCGTTAAAAACGCTAGGTTCATTCTGATGCCTGACGAAACTCACGTGACCCGACGAAACCATATAGGGACCCTAGAAAATTGCTTTGGTTACTGGCAAATTGTTCTTATATGGTAATTTTGTGCCGAATTTATAATACGTAATATTTTCCATTGAATAAACCTTTTTTTCTAATATATTGCATTATGTATTTATCCCAAGAAAATTTATTATTGACGATGTTATAATCATCCTTTAAAAATACATATTATATACATATAAACTCACGAAACAAATATTTCCGTGTCCGAAATCACTATTACTATTTTATGTCTATCTTTAGGCCAACCAAATCACTTCAATAAATTTTGGTAAATTTCGTATGTAAAGTTTAAAGTTTTACACCAGACTCGCAGCAAATAAGATTATTAATAACTATTTACACTTATTTTTGTAAAAAATTTAATTTTTGAGCGGTAATATATTTTCATATACTTTTATTTTTTAATTAATATAAACACTATATGAACGGGCAAGTGTTGCATTTTATTTTATTAAAGCACCAACAGATGGATAACTATAACATAAGATGTCTTTGTGAGAAATTCCTTACCTATCCCCCAATGGGTTCGTGGTAGAGAAGTTATTTCTTTACTTTCCTTCTTTTTTACGACTTTAGATGCATTTTCGAGGTTTCTTTTCCTTAAATTTATTTTTTCGATACATTTATACAAACCTCTTAAATTTAATATTCTCTTCCTATCGATTTTCTATTATGTATTGACAATAGTTCGTCGATAAAAGGTTGGACTTCTCTCTTAACGTAGATAATGATCTATTATTCTTAAATAAAAAAAAAACTCTCAATAATTACTAATAATCAACAATTAATAATATTAAATATAATTTGATACTAATATTTATTTGATCAGAAGTCTATTTTTTTTAAAAATTCTATAGCTGACTGAAATTATTAAAACAGCGCATACGCTGTTTAAACAAACCTAACACAGCCCAGGCTGGTTAAATCATTTCAGATTTACTCAATTACCATATTTCGCGACAATACGGTAACGTCATCATACCAGCGTAAATCTTTAATAAAAATTAGACTCAATTCATCATATAACAAAATAATCTATTCATAAATTCCCAAAGCTATCTATTTCATTAACGTACCTTCTCATTAATTATACGTAAGTAATTGAAGTTTTTTACGAGATATAATATGACATAACTTGTTTTTGAAAAAACGAAATAAATCTTTAGTATTTAAACGTTTATATAATAAATAACATTTCAAAAAAAGAAAAAAAAAACTATATAAAATGTTTACACGATAAAACGCGTATTTACTGATAAATCCATTAAAAAATTAGATCTATATATAGATTAGTTATGCCAAATTTTTTCATGAAATTTTACTAAAATTGTTAATGATGCACGTAGGAAAACCCCCCTTCAGTCCATTTTGAGAAAATGCTGATTTAATGTTTGTGAAACTTAAATTTTTTTGTTTATCGTTATCGGTTATGGATAACTTCAAAAAAATATCGTGATCACCATGTGATTCTAAAAATGCGCGGATCTTCTGTTAAAAAAAAACTTTAAGATGCTAAGAATAACAAGATTTCTTATACTTGGCAATTGTGTAGTCGGAGATTGCGAAGAAAATTTTTTAACCTGACAGGACGTAAGAGAATAAGAAAAAGAGTTCGAGGAGATGGTAGAAATTCAAGGCTCTTAGACATCCGGAGATTGCGAAAAATCATATCAGATATAGTTGATAATGATATTGATCAAACCCAAGGTGAGAAACACTGAGTTTTAGTCATCATTTTTTGTTTATCAGTTATACAGAGTGGTTTTTTCACCTTACCACTATTAACTTCAACATCTTTATCTAATAATTGTGATGGTGCATATGTTATACGTCACTTTGGAATTCATGTTAATCTCGAATTGATATAAGTCACTTTGGAATCATAATTTGACATATGTTATATAATAATCAGTATGTCGTCAACGACTATGATACCGATTAAAAATACCAAAAAAAAAAAAAAAGTAAAAATGAGCAAAATGAGCATCACGACGCACGATATATTTTTATTTTGAATGTTCTAGCATTATATAATAATCATTTTTTTTAATAGCTTGCTGGTAAAATTAAACAAAGTTACAATAATTGAATTCTATCTATGGTGATAATGTATAATAATAATTCTTGTGAAAAATAAACTGCCATTAATTCTAATGTTAAGTTCGTATTAATAGTTAATGTTAATGATTGTTGTATTCATCACGCAACACACAACTGCAATGCCTAGTACAAAGTGCATTATTCTTACGGCATGAACAGCTTTTAGTCTTACAATTTGTTTTGCTGCAATGGCAGCCATTGCGTTGAGATGTCTTCTTTCTTGTTTGTCTAGTTGTTTCTTGAATTATTGAATTATTTTTAACTGTATGTAGTGGCCGTGTCAAACTTTGCTGTACTGCAGCATTTCTCAGAGAGATGAAAGTGCTAAGGGGAATAATGTCAAGCACAGGATATTCATTAGTACTCAATAGTTCTAATTCGTTAGCTAGATACTACTTATCTAAAATTCCAAATTCACACCCAATCTGATAAGAATCAAGGTTAGGCTTTTTTTGTATGACCTTACAAGGCAATGCACATAGATCTATTTTTCGTTTGTTAATATCAGGTATTCAAATCTTCACAAGATCACCTAAATTTAAAGTTAATGTACATTTTGTTTTATGCCATTTTTCTATTACATTGCAGATGAATTGACGATTTTTCTTAACATGTTGAATTGCTGCATCTCTTAAAGGTTTGTGATGATTAAAACTTGCTCAGGTTGAATTTTTACTTGATGAATAACTTGCTTGAAATGTAATTGGTATATCACTTTGTGACATTTCTTCATATGATGTATCTGCATAGCTTGCTTGAGATATATTTTCTAACATTGTATCATCATAATCATTCTCTGAGTCTATAGCATCAAATTGATATAGTAAACTCTAATAAAATAATTATTATGATTATTATATAGTTAAAATTAATTAAACAGGTTAAAAAAGAATTTCTAAATTATGAATTGTTACAGATAATTGCTATCTTGGAAGTTAAAAAATAAATTAAAATATAAATTATATAGTATTTGTTCTAAATTCATACTATTATGATTATAAAAATCCATATTTTATTCAATTCTCTTTGTAGATTATTTGGCCCAATTTTGGAGCTAAGGAAAAAACACAGAAAACTCCTAAACCAGACTAAGAAATTAGTAAAACTACCATAAAGAAAAAGATTCTAGACAAAAAATATGACTAGATATAACTCCCAAAAGGAAAAAACAAGCTCTACTCTTTCAAAGTTTTAGAAGAAAAACTCTTCTCACAACAAAAATTTCAATTTTTTGCTACTTTCTGGGGAATAGCTTAACCCTAGAAATTTTTGTTTATTTAGGTTATACAAGAAGTTCAATATAGAATTACCAAAACAAGAATTAAGTCACATAAACTAGTCATGTGTAACAAGGATAAACAAAACAAAGTTTAAATCACATGTGAGAAAGATGCCTAACCAAAACCGGACAACTGCTAGAGTTTTTCATTTTGACCTATATAGAACATCAGATTTTGTGCAAAGAAGATCGTCAAACAGAAAAAATCAATAAATCTACTATAAATAAAATGTGGTATTTAGAAAATTCTGAAAGATTACTAACTAAGATAGCTGAGATTTATAGTGAGGAGATAATACATAATGGGAGCAACTCTGTTAAAGGTTTGGCAACATATTTAGATAAAATGATTGCAAAAGTAATGTATATAGACAGCAAAATAGTAGCTGCAACAAGAAAATAGAGGAAAATAATAAAAAGAGTAGCAATCGCAAATGGAATAGATAAGATAGAACAGATTATAAACTAAGAAAAAATCCTATCCCAAACACAACCAATAGAACTTACAAAAGAATTAAAGAAAATAGAAATGGCAACAGATATCAAAACTCAGCATTCTACAGAAGAACCATCCAGTGAAAAGTTTATACAAATAGAAATGGATATGAGTAAAGATAACACAGAAATAGAAGTCAACAAAAGCGATTGCAAATTTCAAATATTGATATAACAGAAGACTTACTAAAAATAAAACCAGAAAGCATAGTGCTAGAAGAGAAATTTGAAAGATTAGGCAATGAACTGAAAATATGCTAGGTAAAGTTACTTTTGAAGAAAGCATCTGGGCTCCAAAAAATAAAAAATACAAATACAAAACAGAAACTAAAGCAAGAGTTATATCAGCAAACATAACAGGAAAAGATGCATATCAAAGAGAAAGAACCCTAATATAGTTGCTAAAAAACAACATACATATTAAAGAAATCTCTAAAAAGTTCACAAGAGAAAATCACTGGTGTATAATTACCTTTAACTGCAAAAAAGAATTTAATGAAGCTCAAGCGGAACTAAGCAATAAAAAGGAAGAGCACGAACAACTAAATCTCACTCTAGAAAACTTTTTAGATACAGAAAATAGCAAAAACCAAACTCAAGAACACTAACAGACCAAAGTCATAAAGAAAAATACCAAAAGTAGAGAAGAAATTAAAAGAAAAGCTGAAAAAGAATTAAAGAAAATCTTTGAGCAAAGAAGTTTAAAGAAAGATCTAGATATAAACAATAAAACAAAAAAAACAAAACAAAAAGAAGAGATTAACTCAAAGAGCAAAAAAATATTATCACAGTATGGGACCTACTTTATACAGTTAGTCGATCTGAAGTATTCAAAGCTACAAGATACTTAGGTAGAGTTGACCATATAAAAATAATCAAAGAAGATTACTATAAGCTCAGAGCAGAGATTTTCTTTATCGAAAGAAAGTTCAAAAGTCAGGAAGAAATACCTTGAGTAATTTCTTTCAATAATAATGTACTAGTAAGAGTAACCTCTAAGTACAACAGAACAGATATTCTAGATGAGAAAAAACAATATATACTAAAACTATATAATATTCCTAAGAATGCAAACAAGATACTTGTATTTAGACAAATAAGATATACAAATGCTAAAGGAGCACATATATTTCGAAACACAAATAGTAACAACAAAAGCTATATGATAGTAACTTTTCAAAGCAATGAAGACATGTTGGAAGCCAAAAAATATAGTATTACATACTATAATACTAAATTGTATTGGGAGACTGATAGATACAAAGAATGCAGGAAAACATATCACAATAGTTTCCTCTTAACAGATCCTCAAGAAAACAGATAGAAAAAAGATATCAGACTAAAACCTGCTATAGATAAAGAAAAGTTACACAACAGCACCTTCTTCAGAAATGAAGACACCTATAAAAGTGCTTTCTTTTCAAAAAAGAGAAAGGAAATATGTGAAGAAAAAAGAAGAGAATATAGTATCGGTTTCTCAAGTAATACAAACTATACATACAGTTAAGAGACAAGTTCAGAAAACTCTATAGATTACATGCTACAATTAATTAGAGGTCTCAAAGACAAGATTAGTAGCATGAAATAGAAAGCTTTCTAATGCTCCTAAAAGGCGCCTAAATTGAACTAAAGAAAAAGAACAGTAGAGCAGACTGTTCTTGAAAAGAAGAAAGGAGTAGTATAGGAAGCACAAAAGAGGAGGAAAAAATACAAAACTTAACACATGACTATTGCATACTCAAAATAGCTATATATAATATCAATAGAATAACAAGAAGTTTTACTAAACTAGAGTTACTACTAGAGTGGGCAATATACAAAAATTTAGACATAATAAGAATTAACAAAACTAACATCACGAAAAAGCAAAACAAATTCAGTATAAAAAGACACAAAGAATTCTTTAGAGTTTGAACAGACTCAGAAGAAAATAAAAAAAAAGAATCTGGAGTAGGTATATTAATTAATACAAATAGGAAAAACACCTGAGCTAAGTAAAAAGAGTGAGCACATATTATATAGAAGCACTCTTCATTTTCAAAAGACAAAAGTTATTAATCATATCATTATATATACCATATAACGAGAAAGATATTAGAAGAGAAATTTAACATCAAGTAATCAGAAGATGCAATGAGTGCTCTAGAAATAGCATAAAAGTTATAGTCTTAGGCGACTTTAATGATATAAGAAATAGAGAACTAGACCAAAATAGAAAAGAATCCAAACATTCCTCTAAGCTACCACTACTAGCATAGTTTGAAAATTCTAGTATGATAGATTTATTTAGATATCTACACCTATATGCAAAGAAATTTTCAAGATTAAACAGTATTGTAAACTCTAGAATAGACTACATATAGGTATCCAAGAAGCTTGGACAAGGTTTAGTATACTGCGACATTATAGAAGCAGACACTATAACAGATAGTGATCACTCTATAGTAGTTGCAACTCTATCTACAGGTATTACAAACAAGCTCAAATCCCTAGTATATAGCAAAAAGTTCAAAAGTAAACAATAGATATATCAACTCGATAAGGCAAAAGAAAAAAATTGAGAAGAGTACAGAACTAAGCTAGATAATATACTCAAAAAGAAAACAAAAATCACAGATATAAGAAATAATATACAAGAGATAGTATTACAAAACATAGATGAGCTATGGGATATAATAGTATTGTGTATTACTAAATATGCAAAATTATCACTTCTAGGCAAAAAAATAGTAGCAGAAAACTCAAAGGCTACTAAAACTAAAGAAAGTGATAAAATAAAAAAAGACGTAAAAAAAATTGGAATGTTCTGTCATTCCTGCACAAAAAAACTAGGCCAACTAATAAGTTTTATTAACAAAATTTTAGTAAATTCCTTAATACTAGAAATAAATAACAAATATGGAACAGAAATTGAAAAAATTACAGATGAAAACTGAATAAAAGAAATGCTAGAAATATTTAAAAGCTAGTGGAGAATCCTAAATGCCAAACTGCAACAGGAAAGAAGAAAAGAAGATCTCGAGGAAGTAAATATCGTAGTAAACTAATAATGTGAAACAATTCAAAGAGAGTTTAAACACATGCTAGATAGTCTTTTGGAAAGGTCCTCCAAATAAATAATTTTGAACAGAATAGTAAAAGAGGACAACTCAGATATAATATTAAAAAATCAAGAGGAAGAAGTTCTAGAAGAAGTACGAAGTTACTTTAGCAAGCAATTTCAGAAGAGAAATGCCTACATACACAGGTCAAAATTTTTATTTTTTTTAAAATTAATCAGTTATTATTATCCTTATATTGGCTAAATATACAACTACCTATCATCAAGCAGATAGTAGGCCGATATGCAGAAAATTAAAGACAATATTTCGAAAAAAGGGTAATGCTATATATTAACCAAATATCAGCTATCTATCTGTAACTAATCTTTTTGACATAGTTTCTTCAAACACTCACCTATTGGTAACTATCAGTATCCAATATTGAACTAATATTTTTTTAAAAATCTTAGCTTAATATTGGATAATAATATATACCAATAGGTGAGTGTTTAAAGAAAATATATCAAAAAGATTAGTTACAAATAGGTAGCTGATATTTGGTTGATATATAGCATTGTCCTTTTTTCGAAATATTGCCTTTAATTTTCCACATATTAGCCTACTATCTGCTTGATGTTAGGTGGTTGTATATTTAGCTAATATAAGAATAATAATAACCGATTAATTTTAAAAAAAATAAAAATTTCAACCTGTGATAAAGAGATATCTAAGAAATGAGAAGAAATATATAGGCCAACTGACAAAAAAGTGAGGATATATATATAGGTTTAAACGAAGAGGTCTCTACTAAAGAATAGGCTAAAGCACTAACACAGGTCAAAATTTTTATTTTTTTTAAAATTAATCAGTTATTATTATCCTTATATTAGCTAAATATACAACTACCTATTATCAAGCTAATAGTAGGCCGATATGCAGAAAATTAAAGGTGATATTTTGAAAAAAGAGCGATGCTATATATCAACCAAATATTAGCTACCTATCTGTAACTAATCTTTTTAACATATTTTCTTCAAATACTTACCTATCAGTATCTATTGGTATCTGATATTAAGCTAAGATTTTTAAAAAAATATTAGTTCAATATCGGATACTGATAGATACTGATAGGTGAGTGTTTGAAGAAAATATGTCAAAAAGATTAGTTAAAGATAGATAGCTGATATTTAGTTGATATATAGTATCACCTTTTTTTTGAAATATCACCTTAATTTTCTGCATATCAGCCTACTATCTGCTTAATGATAAGTAGTTGTATATTTAGCTAATATAAAGATAATAATAACTGATTAATTTTAAAAAAAATAAAAATTTCGACCTGTATAAAAAAGACCAAACCTAAATCAGTACTAGGCATATCAGAAATAAGCTACACTCTGATTAAAAAAGTAGAACCTATAGCACAAAAAGTCTTCTAACATCTCGCAAGTTTATGCATTAAAAAAGTAGAAATTCTATACAAATAGAAGCTTAACAAACTATATCCAATTCTCAAGGATGAGAACTGGAACTATAATTTGTTAAACATACAACCAATTATATTATTAGAAACTTTTCACAAAATAGTAGTTAGAATTCTAACATACAGACTAAACAAAACCTTAGTAAAGCACAATATCTTACAAGAACCTAACTATGCTAGTCTTCTAGGAGACAGCATTACAAGCCCTATATATATCTTAAACAGTATAATTGAGGAGATAAGACAAAAAAATAATGAGCTCTGGATTCTTTTTCAAGATATACACAAAGCTTTTGACTCTGTTAGTCTAGAAATACTAAAAAAAGCTCTCAAAAGAATAAAAATACCAGAGGTAGCAATAAACTTTATTCTAAACTT
>CAJVPM010000070.1:0-26218 GCA_910592325.1 Scutellospora calospora | reverse complement strand
CGGATAAAGTTCCTAGATTCTCTTTTTTTCTTTTATGTTAAGAAGTTGTTTCTAGTGCGACAGGTCACATCTGGGTACACAAAGGAGTATCGGGTGATGCTTCTTATTAGGAAATGAAGAATAATATGAGAGATTTTTTTTAGACTAGCCATCTAACTGTAACTTCACAACTTCATAAATAAAGCAAGCGCGACTGTCAAAGGAAAAAAAAAAAAAAAAATAATGGAAGTTTGTAGAGAACGAGAAATTTGTTATAGCATAAAAGTAGATTATAAGGTTTTGAAGATATTAGTAATGATTCTACAAATTTAATATCTTCTATTTGGTTAGACAATAGTTGATGAGTAGAAGACAAGTTTACAGAAAAGGAGTTGGTTCTGCTTGAAGAAATAAGAAATCATCAACTTGTATTTCTTAGAAAGTGATTTTGAATTTTTTTTGAAGTAGTTTTTCTGCTTCTGAGTATGCTGTTGTTTTGTAAAAGTTTGTAATTATTTTATAAGTTGGTTTTTTATTTAGAATAATATTATAGTAAGTAATAATATGAGCAAGATAGTATGTATCTATTAGTTGTTGAGTAATAAATTCGATAGCTTTGTCTTTTGAGAGATTTGAGATTTTGTGATTTTGAGCTACATAATTGTGGTATTCAGTTAAGTAAAGGTAAAAGTATAATTTTGGTATTGAGTATTGGTTTTGACTTTGTTTGCTTTGCAAATAAATTTCTCTACTTGATTAGCAAGTTTGTCAAGTATTTGTAGAGAAATTTTGTTTTTAAGTGATACTTTATATTTTTTATCTATTTCAAAAATTGAAGTATAAATATTAGGAGTTTTCTATATTTCGTAGTCTGTAGAAGGGAAGACTAATTTTGAGTATTTGATTATATCTTTAAATAGTTTAGTAGAGTTGTAGTATTTTTTAGATTTTAGAGTTGTATTGTTTTAGTTAGAGTCTTCAGTTAAATATTTGCATAATTCATTTATGCAAGTTAGAATGTAGTAGTTTGTATAGTGAGAGGCTTCATTTTGACAGTCCCTCAATGAAGCTAGTTTTCTAAATTCATATTTTTCTAGTAGAAGTTTAGTTAGATGAAAGATAAAATGTTGACGAAATTGATATTTGAGATATAAAAGAGTTTTTTGTTTATTGATTATTGTTGTAAATTGTCTTACATAAGCTGAGAAGATTTTTTTAAACCATTCTGCTAAGTGATTGAGAGAGTTTTTAAAAGAAGGTATGTTGAAGTTTTCTAAGAAGAAAGTTTTGGAAAGGTTAAAGGAAAGATGTATATTAAATCATAAGTCTGAAGAGATTGTAAAATATTGTGCTTCTTGGTTGAAAGCTTCAATTTTTGAATCAATTTTAAATCTCTTAGATCTGAGTTTAAAGTCTTTATTGAATTTGGTATAATTTATTAGTTGGTATTTGTTTATTAAGTAGAGATGAAGTCTTGCTATATTGAGACAAATTTGAAGCCAGTTTTCTATTTTATATGGAGGAATAGTAATATGTAAGGCAAAAATCTCTCTGTAGTTTAGTTTAGTGAATAGAATGGTAGTAAATTTGAGAATAAGATTTTTAAAAGTAGTTTCTAAAAGATCAAAATGAATAGTTGCGATTAAGTTAGTATGTAGATTTGCTTTATAAATTAGGTCTGTTAGAAATTTTGGTCATTGGCCTGCTATTAAGTGGATAAGATATTTGAATGACATTTTTTCAAAAAAAAAGTTAATCAAATTGGATTTGATAAAGTTGAAGAGTTCAAAAGAGAGTTTCGTTTGAAGTTTTGTATTAGTTTTCATTTTATTTGTTATTAAGTAGTTAGCTAGCTAGTCAAAGGTTAGTTCAGATTTAGATTGTTTAGAAATTTTAGGATTTAAGATATTTGGTTTAGATTTGTTTTATTGTTGATTTTTAGATTATTTAGAAAGTTTGATTAAGAAGTGTTTAGGGAGTTTTTTTTTTGATTCTTTTGTTAAGAGAGATATTTTAAGTAGGTGAAAAGTAGCATGTTGGTTTTGAGTAAATAGTTAAGTTTGTTTTTAGATTTAAGTTTAATTAATTGTAAATATTATACGCAAGCTCTGTGAATTAGTTTGTCTTTGAATAAAGCTACCTTTATATAGTCTGGAGTATATTTTGAGTCTTGGAGATAAATACAAGGGATGTTTTTGTTTTTGCATAGGATGCAAGTATGATAGTGTTAGAAGTATTGAGTAATTTTAGATGATGTAGGATTAGTTTAGAAGAGTGGAAAAAGAATTTTGAGATTAGGAAGATCTTGTTTTTTTGGAATAGGTGAAGATGATAATTCATTAGTTATTCTGTTGAAACGTTTAGCTAAGATATTAGGAGAGATATCTATGAGAGTTTAGGAAAAAGAAGCTATATAGAAAATTTTGTAGTAGCGTGAAGTGAAACTAGTATGATATTTGTTGCAGAGACAAGTTGCAATTTGAGGTTGAGTTGGTATTTTAAAGTAATGTTTTTTTGTATCAGCTTTATAAGTTGTTGGTTAGATCCTTGCAGGAAAAACATATAGAGATTCCTCTTTTAGCTCAGATATACCAATACTATAGTAATCGTTATATTTGCTGTAGAAGTAGTCAATATTATAGGAATCAGGTTCAGTATTTATAAGAGTCAGCATTGTTAATAGGAAAGTATTTTAACTTAAACAGAGAATATTTGATTTTTTAGGAGTGTGATGAATAAAGAAATAATAGTTAGATAATTTGATTATAGTTATAAAAATTATAGGATATGACAATTAAGGTGTGACAATTAAAAATTATCATTAGGTGATAATTGTAGGGTGTGATAAGTAGATGTTTATTATAGGTGTGATGTGATAATTAATATGTATTACTAGTATAACATGTTTAATTTAGATTTTGTTAAAAATAAATTAAGTTTAATTAATTTAAAAATAGAATTTGTATAAGACTAATTTGGGAAGTTGTGATGATCTGATTTGTAATTTTTTTAATTTGTGTTTAATTAAAATTAGCTTAATTTGGTCAGCTAATATAGGTCAACACAAGGTTTGATAATTATAAATTTGGAAATTTATCGGATTATCAAAATTAGAGATTTTTGGGGTAAGAAAGAATATTTTTTTGGTATTTTTTGAATTTTTTTTTGCTATTTTAGACACTAAAGAGCTCAATTTTCAAGCTATTTTGATGAAACATAGCTTGTTATGACCGAGAGGATCAGGCTAGCAACTTTGCTTAAGAGTACAAGAAGAGTTTAGAAAGCAGTTTTTGAGTAAATATCAAATGTTTAGAGTAAATATTTTATTTTTTATTTATAGTAGTAAAATATTAATGAAGAGGCTAAAAGTTACAAAACTAGACTATTTAGATATAAAATCTAGTGCTAAGCAAGTTTACTTAAGAGTACTTACTTAGTTTAATTAATAGAAAGTTGAAAAAATTTGATTTTTGTGAAAAAATTTTTTGATTAAATTTGGTACAAGTGATGTATGGATTAAGTTCTCTTATCCAAGTATCAAAATAAACTAATATTAAATAATTAAAGAGAATAATAAAATAGTTTATAACTAATTTTAACTAGAGTAATTTCATCTATCTGCTATTAATTAATTTTTCTATATTATAAAATTGTTAAATAAATAAATAAAATAAACTTTTAGAAGTTAAAGTTAGATTCGAATTTATATTAGAATTAGAGTTAGAGATTTTATATATGCAAAATTATATACTAAAAACTTTTACTTAATAATCCAAAGCTGGATTTCATAATAAAATTTTAAGATATTTATGACTTTTGTTATACAAGATCCTGTAATTTGATTGGTTTTACATATAAAGAGGTGATATCACTTAGAGTGAAAATTAGCAATAGTCAATAAAATAAATAAAATAAAAATAAAAATAATTTTGATAAAAATTAATGATGAAGAGGAATTTGAGTAAGAGATGTGAAAGAAGATAAGAAGAGAATAAAATTATTAAAGAGAGAGTAAATGTTTTGAGCAGAGAATATTTTGTTATTAAATTTAAGAATAAAAAGAAAAAAGAGTATTGTTTTTAAAGAGATTATAGTAAAAAGATTAAATTTTAAAGATGCAAATTATTGTTATAGATATTGTAGTATATTCCAAATATCAAAAATATTAATCTGTATTTTCTATTTTCAAAATAATATTGAGTTCTTATATCTATATATTTGGCTTGTGAGATACCTATTCATCAGAGTATTATTCATCCTATAGAGTTGCAGTAAGCTGTGAGCTTTTAGAGTCTTTATATCTATACTTTTAGCTTGTAAGATACTCATCCATCAGAGCATTATTTATTCTGTAGGGTTGCAGTAAACTGCAAGCTATATCTAAGGATATTTTATCTAGGAATTCTTATCATCATCTAAGCATATTACATCTGAGAATAGAGAATCTGTTTCTAATACTGTAGAAATAAATTTAAAATTTTTTATTAATATATATGTAGTTAAACTTTTTAAGCATTAATATTTAAGGGTACTTAATTAAATCTTCCTAGCTTGATAAATTAAATTATACTTTATTATATTTTTAAAAAGTAGTAATATAAAAATTACTAGTTACTTTTTGCTTAAAATTAACAAATTGTAAGTCTTTTTATGTATTTTTTACTTGCAAAGGGTAGAGATATTCCTCACCATCAGCTTATTTTTGCTTAGAAGTAACAAACTATTTTAATATAAATAAATTAAAAATAGAATATTTAAAGTAATATTCATAATGTTTTGAATCTATATCTACAATAATATTGAGTATAAGTATCATCTAATATAATTATCTACAAGAATATAAACATATCTAAGTTATATATTCAAGATAAAGTTGTTTTAATTCTATATAGTATCTAAGAGTTTAGTTATATCTTAGTCTATTCTTTAGTAACTATAGATATATAATAATCTAAAAGTAATGAGTTTTATGAAGGTCATCTACTATGAAAGAGGTAGAAAAAATTTCTAAAAATTTTTGCCTATGTAGTACAAAAAGAAAAAAGATACTTTGCAGATTATTTTCACAAAAGCTATTCTGAAAAGGTATTTTTACTATGTAAACTTAACTTGGTATCTTAAGTAAAGTTGTAGATTAAGTCTTTACAATTCTAATATATATTGAAATATTAAAATTAGTTTACTAGGGAGCAAGATATAATAATTTTTGTAAATCACTAAAACTATATTTCTCTTTTTTTTTTGAGAGCTTCTTTAAGAAAACATTTTGAAAATGTTAATAGAATCATTCAGAGCTATTTTGTGTGTTAGAAAAGCATTTTTATACTATGATATACTATAATTAAAGTTGTAGATAAGGTTCTTTTGAGTAGAATAGTATATGTTTTTTTTATTTTTTTATTTTTTTATTTTTTATAACTTGAGTGATCTTGCTCATTACTTTTATTAAGAAAAGCTTATAAAAAGCATAAGACTAATCTAAAATATAAAGTATATAAATTAAATTCTTCTAAATTTAATTCAGACTAACTCAGCTACTTCAAGGGTATTCAAGTTCGATCTGCTGCAAAAGCTCATTTTCTTCTAAAAACCTTGATCTGTATAGACAGATTCCTTAGAATTTGATCAATGATGGTGACTTCTAGCCTATAATCAAGATCTTAGGTTTCTTCCAATCTAATTTATACTAAGCTAAAAGTAGTTAACACCTAGTCTCAAGATATAAAAAATTTAAAAATTATTATATATAATAGAATGCAACTACATATTATATGAACGTAACTTATAAAGGAAAATTCACTATCGAATTAAAAAACTCTTATAAGTGAAAGAAAAATAAAAAAGAAAAGAAAAAAGAGAGTCTTTCTTCTTAACATAAAAAAAAAAAGAGAAACAAAAAGTAAAAATATTATATTATGCAAAAACAAGAATGCATATCTCTATTATTCAAAATAACTCATCTAGATATTAAATCCTAATTAGATTATCCACGTGATAGTGATATATATATTTGTTGTCTTGTCTAAGTTACATATCAATAGATGATTTGCCAAATTAGAAAGTAGTACAAACTTGCTGATCCTTTGTCAGGAGTTTACCAAATCTTCTACTTTTTATTATTTTTCGATAAAAAAAAATCTAAAGGACTCAAAGAGGAGAGAAAACAATACTAAAAGGAAATTTAAAGAAGGAAATATACTAGACCCAGTTCTGGTATTATAGTTGGAGCTTCATACCTTATTTTTATAACTTCTTTCTTCTTCTTATTTTGTTTTAATTCATAGATGATACTTCATACATATATATAAGTTTTTATATACACACTTCACCAAGAAAGAGCCTCTTACAACTAGACTTGTACCACTTATGACTAGACTTTTATACTTGTACTGATTAAAATATATAGTCTACTAGATGAATATTAGAGATACTACTAGACTTCTAAGATAAAAACAAAATTTTCATTTGCTCTGATATTGGTGTTGATGATCGATAAAAAGAGTTATATTAACTATTAATTGAGAATAGTATATGTTTTATCTTCTTATATTTAGTATTCACAGAAATATTAGTAAAATATAATATGCAATTATAAATTATTCTTGAAGAAGTTTCTTTTTGAATTTTTATTTAGGGCTTGAGATGTACTATAATTCTAATAGTTTATCTGTATATTCTTTATTTGTTTCTACTTATATAAATAGTAAAGTTTCTAGAAGTCTTGTTTTTTCAAATAGTCATAGGTATAATTTTTTTTAAGTCTCAATATACTTTTATAAAAATTATATTATATCAATTTGGTATTTCTATATTTAGAGAATTATATTTCATTTTTTATATAACATAGATTGTTGTTAGAATACTATAGGTCTTTCTTAGAGTTTTTGTAATATAAGTTAGAATTATTAAAGAAATTAAAAAAGAGACTTCTTTAGTTTTGAGGATTATTAAAGGAGAAAAAGAAAAACTTCTTTTAGTGAAAGAGAGGTTATTTCTAGAAGAGTTTTTTTTGTATTTTCTGTCAGAAAATTTTGGTATTTCCATTAGAAGGTACTAAAATATTACAAGTAGTATAGCTTTCTTAATATACCTCAAGTAACATAAGATACAGAAGAGGGACTCCTAATGATATCAAAGTAGAATATTACATCACTATAGCAGTTCATTAGTAAAGTTTATTTTTAAAGCCAAAAGATTATATTTATTAAAGAACTAGTAGAGAACTTAGAACTTTATTGAGTATTATATTTTTGATTACAAGACTAATTTTACAGAAAAGAAAAAAGAAGAGTTTATATAGCTTTTTATAACTAGTAATAAGAATGATAAGAATAATAAGAACTATAAGAACAGTAAGAACAGTAAAAATAGTAAGAATAGTAAGAATAGTAAGAATAATAAGAATAGTAAAAATAATAAAAATAGTAAAAATAGTAAAATAATTATAGTTGTTCTTAAGACAACTCAAAAACTAAGAGTTCTACAGTTATAAATTATAGTTTATTTGAAAGATCTAATCAAGCTAAATTTAATGATAAAATCTAAATCTAACTTAAGCTAATAAGTTATTAAAAAATAATAATAACTGAATCTATATATAATAATATAAAAGTATAATAATTAAGAAAAATGCTAAAACTTATTTTGTAATAATAGTATAAATTAGTTAAACAGAATATTTAAATAGATAGCTTATAAGTAGATTAAATATATAGCAATTTGTAGAACTAATCAAATAATCTACATGTATAGTAAATTATTTAAATAGAAATAATTAATAGAATATTATTTATATATAATGCTATATATTAAACTAATAAAATTTACTAAGCAATATAAGATACTTTAGTAACAATAAAAATAATAATAAAGGTCTAGTGATCTTAATGTAATAATTAGATTATCAAACTATTATATAAGAGATCTAAGATTCAAATTCTACTATTAATAAATTTGAATAATTATTCAGATCTTTGTATTTAATTTATAGTAAACTCTATTTGTTTCTGAAGACTATTACTTTATAAATCATATTGCACTAATATTAATTAGATATTAGAAGTAAATACAATATTAGAGTTATATTATATAAATAAATATTAATAGGATTTATAAGCAGAGAACTTGCATAGTAGAAATCCTAAGTTTAGTAAAGTAGTATAGATTTTAATAGTTATATCAGTTAATATTTGATCTAGTAAAAAAATCTGTATATAAAAGATATAGATTGAGTAGGTATAAATAAGTCTGTTATATAATATAGCCTAGTACTTTGCATAAGTAACAACACTAACTTGACTTGATAGCTAACTAAATTAAGAAGATCTACTTCATAAAATATCTAGCTAAAATTTTAAAGAACTATTCTAATAAAGAGCTATAGTAAGAACTAGATTTGTATGAATATTAATAAGAGTTTAATTTAGATAAATTTGTGAAATAAGCATATAACTACTTTAGTAAAAATTATTTCTAAGGTTAATTAGAACTTTGTATATTCATAATATATTAGGTAATATGTATCTTGAGAAGATCTAAGTTATGTAGTAAATAAATCTACAAACAAGTTAGCTAGTTTAAGTAATTATATATAGTAGTGATATTAGTTTGAAATGAAGAAAAGAGTTAATAATTAGAGTGTTTAAATAGATAACTCACAGGTAGATTGCAGGTATAATAGTATAGTATAGAAATAATAGATAACTTATTATCTGTATAGCAAACTACTTAAATTAGATAATAAATAAAATTGTATATATAGCTTATTATATATCTATTATGTAACTATAAAACTTTAAAAAGTTACTACTATAGTAACTTTTGTAATAACAAATTAATAAAATTTAATTGACCAAAGAAGTAGTCTTAATAATAATAAAAAATAATAATAAAAATAATAATAATAATAATAAATAAAAAAAGATAAAAAATAAAATAAAAGTCTAGTAATCTTAAAGTAGTAATTAGATTGCTAGATTACTATACAAGAGATCTGAAATTTAAATCCTACTATTGATAAATTTGAATAATTATCTGGATCTTTATACTCAACTTATCGTAAACTCTATTTATTTCTAGAAGTTACAATTCTATAAATTATATTGTATTAATATTAATTAGATATTAGAAGTATAATATAATATTCAAGTTATATTATATAAATAAATTTTAATAAGATCTATAAACAAAGGATCTGTATAGTAGAAATCCTAAGTTTAATAAAGTAGTACAGATTTTAATAATTATGCAAGTTAATATTCGATCTAATAACAAAATCTGTATATAAAAGATGTATATTAAGTAAGTACAAATAAGTCTGCTATATAATACAACTTAGTGCTTTATATTAGTAGCAATACCAACTTGGCTTAGTAACTAACTAGATTAAAAAAATCTACTTTATAAAATATCTAGCTAGAATCTTAAAGAACTGATCTGGTAGAGAGTTATAGCAAGAACTAGATTTGTACAAATATCAATAAGAGTTTAATCTATATGAATTTGTAAAATAGATATATATAAGCAGTTAGATATTATAATAATATTAGTTTGTAATAGTATAAATTAGTTGAATAGAGTGTTTAAATAAGTAATTCACAGACAGATTACAAGTATAATAGCATAGTATAGTACTAATAGGTAGTCTAATTTCTGTATAGTAAACTATTTAAATTAGATAATAACTAAAGTTGTACATATAACTTGAAGCTATATTATTAATTACTTGATTTTTTTTTATTAGAACCTTATCCTCTTCTTTCAGATTTAATATATAACTGATCAGGTTCTCTATATATAAATTCAATTTTTTTGACCTTTTTTTCTTTTAAAAAATCATCTGATTTTTGACAATTCTCTTGTTGTATACTCTTTATATATTTATAAACTATAAAAGATTATCTATATATAATCTTATATATCAAACTAATAAAATTTACATAGCAATATAAGCTACCTTAATAATAAAAAAAAAATATTTATTATATTATTAATATTAAGATTATATTTTCTATTAATATCAAAATAAAGAGTTTAACTAGTCAAAAAACTCTCTTTATCGATCACTCTGACCAAACTTGAAGCAGAAAGAAAAACAAAGAAAACACAAAATTTCTACTAAGAACAAGCATTAAAGCTACTAAATAAAAGAAAGCAGAAGAGAAAAATACATATAGTTAAATAGAAGAACAGAAGAAAAGCTAAAAGAAAATAGAAATATTGAAGAACTTTTGACTTTAGAATAAATATTGAAAGTTTGTTTTAGAAATTTGAGAAATTAAACAAACTCTGAGATGCAGATCATTTGACATAGTACAAATACATACAAATTAAGATAAACAAAATGTATCATAAGTAAATTTATATGTCACATGCTTAACAGTAGAAACAATATATACAAGACCAAAACCAGACAGCTTACTAGTAATTAGAAAAAGTTATAGAGAATTAACAAAAAAAGATGAGATCACTTTACAAATAGAATATAGAGCTAGGAAGTATGTAGAATAGAGCTAAAGTAACAAAATTAGTTAAAATAGTTACAAAAAAATATGGCAAAGAAATAATAGCTAAAGAAAGTAATGCTGTAATAGGTCTTGAAGACCATATAGATAAAAAGATTGCAGAAATTTTAGAAGTAGATAGTAATATAGTAACAGTAGTGAGAGAATGAAGAAAAGTAATAGAAAGAGTAGTAATAACAGAAGAAATCAATAAAGTAAAAATAGTATTAGGACAAAAAATCTAAGATACAATAGTAAGAGGAGATGAACTAACAATACAAGAGAGAGAGAGTAAATCAGATATAGAAATAGCAAACTAAACAAATCCTACAAAGATAGATGATAGTACAGAAGAAGAACAAGCTTTTCTAGAAAATCAACTTCTGGTAAGTAAAAAAAGTAAAGAAGATTGCAGCCTTATAGAAGATATTAAAGAAATCTAAGATAAAAAGATTCTTAGACCAAATACAAATTTCTACTTAGACATTACAGAAGAATCAGAAGATGATCTGATACTAGCTGAGTCTAATTTCTTTCTTGAGAAAAACATATGGATACTAAGTAAAGATAGATGTGAAGAAAAAAAAATATAAAAGCAAAAATAGCAGCTATTAAAGTACTTGGAGATAATGCAAGTCATAGAAAAAAATCTCTAAGGTGGTCAATTAGAAGAAATATTCATCTCAAAGAAATATCTGAGAAATTTGAGCAAAGTAATTTATGGTGTACTCTTATCTTTAACTATAAAAAAGGCTATGAAGAGACTAAAAAAAAACTAGAAAGTAAGAAAGAAGAATACAAGCAAGCTAAATTAATTTGTAAAGACAATATAGAGGAAAACAAAGCTACTTAACCTCTAGATAGTCAAAATAGAGAGAGTATTATTACAGATACAAGAAAAAAAATAGAAGAACAGGTGAAAGTAGAGTTAGAAGAAGTTCTAACAAGAAGGAAAAAAAGAGATATAATTACTTCAGATCAATATGAATATGCAAGTATAGAAAATTCTATAGCCTAGCAAAACTTTAGCAGCTCAAATGAAACCAAAGAGAAAAACAAGATAACAGTTTAAGACTTGCCAAACAGAGCAAAAAGAACTTAAGTTTTTAAGATAGTTCAGTTTATAGGAAGAGTAGAATATATAGAGATGATCAAAAGTACACATGACAAAACAAGAGCAGAGATTAAGTTTAAAGCAGGCATCTATGATGAAAAGAGAATAAATAAGACTTGGTGTTTGCTTTTCATAAATCAGGTATTAGTAAGAGTAACAGTAGGAACTAATAATTTTGAATTACTTCACACAAGAAACAGATTTAGCAAAAGACTACTAGACCTATTAGAAAACACAAATGAAGTACTGCTCTAGAGACAAGTCAAGAATTCTGAAGCCAAAGCATTATATATTTTTTAAAATACTAATAATAATAATATGAGTAGTATGACAGTATACTTTAAAAATTAAGAAGATATGATAAATACCTTTAGATTTTTGATGTATTACTATAACAACAAGCTAAGATAGGCAAATATATGAGACCAAGAAGTGGAGTTACTAAAAGATCAGAGAGCTAAAGCCTTTAAAGAAAATGAAGTAGTTATCAAAAGAAGTAAAAAGAGCTTAAAAAAAAGAAGAAACTTCAAACAAGAATAAGAAGGCAAATACTCAAAATATATACAAGAAAGAGTACAAAGAAAAAAAAGTCATCAGCAAGAGGCTTTGATTAGTTTAGCACTAAAAGAGTATAAAAAAAACTAGAAGATATATAGAAGAGCTTAGATTATATCAAATGATAGTGAAGAGAAAAGGTCTAAAACAGAAACAAAAAGTAGTATTTAAAAGAAAATGAGAAGTAACGAGAGAGAAAATCTAAATAGACAAAGCTATTATATAAATCATAACAAGTCTCTAGATATATAGCTTAATTAATGCAAAACTTGAAAGGAAAAATTAGAGATTTGAAGGATAAACTTCCAAATCACTTCTAACTTATGCATCAGTTGAATTAAAAAAAGCTTTACTTGTACGAGAAAGGAAACTTGTATAAGGAAACAAGGCAAGGCAAGAGATAAACTAGACCAAAGAGAGTACTAGTGCAAGTAAAAAAATCATAAGCGTAATAGAGATTAGGAAAAAGATTAAAATAGCAGCACATAATATTAATAGTTTGAAAAGCAATAGATATAAGTTAGACATACTAATAAATAAATTTAAAGAAGATAACTACAATATAGTAGAGGTAATAGAAACAAATATCACAAAAAAAAAAGGCCAGTATATAGCTAAAACTCAAGGAAATATATATAGCTTTTGGTCTAATACAGAAAAAGGCAAAAGCAAAAGTTCAGAAGTAGGTATAATTATAAGTGAAAGATAGTCTAAATATATAAAACAAATTAGAAAACATAGTGGCTATTTGCTAAAGATATACTGTATTTATCTGACATATATACTCTCCTATGAGATGTACCCTACAGCATTTTGAAGTCCAATTTTTTGTTTATACTCAGGTATTATATCTGTATAATATACCCTGTAGCAATTGAATACCAATTTTTGATTTATACTCGAGTACTACTTATAGATTGGTTAAAAAAAATTTTTAAATTTTAATTTTTATAATTTAGCTAAATAAATTCAGATTTTAGATCTGCTAATCTGTGCGTTATAACATCATTACGATTTATTGAAATTGAGCCTAAATTATAGTAGCTTGTAAAAAAGTGATTTCATATAATGATAGTTGAAAATTTCTAAGATTCTAAATTTCTATCATCAATTAGTAACATCTATATTTATTTGAAATCTTGGGAGAATTAAAAAATCTGCTAAGATCAGCCAATTTTCACGATTTACAGGTCACACTTTTTTGCAAACCACTATACTAATTATGTTCAATATATTGTATCAAAAATTTAGAGAAGTGTAAAAAGTCAAAGCAATGAATTTAATAAATTAATTGAACTAATTTCAAATTTTGAATTTATTTCTTAAATCTAGCTGCTTTATTATAGAATCAAATTTGATTATCATAAACTACAATATGCAGATATAAAATTAGAAGAAAAAAAAAAACAAAAATCAAACTCTATTATTATTCCCAAACATTATTAACTTCGACTTCTTCATATTTATCTCTATTAATATTATCAAAAGTCAATACTTCTTTAGTATTTTCATTACTTGCATTCTCCTCATCCAACAATTCGTAATCAAAGACTAAATCATCTTCTGACCCATTCATTTCTACTGAGATATCATAGTAATTAAATGCACTTTGAATTAAACAAGGACTAATTTTATCTCAAGATTCTTTTACTCATAGAGCTAACATGGCATATGATGGCTTTCAGATATATCCAGCAGGCATTAATTGATGAATTGAATTGACTATCCATTTATTGTAATGGCAATGCACCTTGATAAAGTTTAGGGTTATTAATATGCTTAATTTAAAAAAAAAAGGTTTGTTTTAATATACCTGATGCTTGAAGCTTTTGTTAATCATGACATCAAGGGGCTATAATTTACTAGTTATTCTACGTGAAATAACTACAAGATCAGTATTTTTTTCATTAAACCAGTGCTTAACAGAGTCTACTAAGTGACCTCTAAAGGCATCTAAAACAAGAAGAGATTGTGGATTTCCTAATAGATTATACTTGGTCTAAAAATTATCAATTCAATTATACATTACAAGCTCATTATACTATCCTTTTTTGTTTACTCTAATGATAATACCTGGAGGGAAGACTTCACGAAGAACATTTTTCAACTTAAAAATACATACAGGTAGAAGTTTTGTTCCATCTGCAAGACACCTGAGGATCACAGTAAAGCATGCTTTTTCATGCCTGGTGGTTCTGATACTTACTGTCTTTGCTTTATATTTTTAAGGGTTACTAGATTAGATATATCGAACGCCAAAGATGTTTTATCCATGTTACCAATATATCTAACAGAATAGTTATACTGATTACATTTGAACAAAATCAAACTAAAGAATTTACTTTGTTTTTCAGCTAGGGCTACTAGAAGATGTTGTGCAACTGTTGTACATCTACAGTTTGAAAGATCATTACAACATAAGAACTGACTTAACTAGGAAATAGAAAATTTAAAGCTAGCGATGTTAGAATAAGCATTTTTAATTTCATCAGTCTGGGCCAAAGTCTTAGCCTTTCTAACTACTATATTTCTAGTAATAGCATATTGCATATTACAATACTCTTCGATTCAATCTATTAAGTTTTCTTTCAACAAGAGGTACTATGCTTGCTGACTACAATTGAGTGTTAAAGCATACGGTGCTACATTCAGAAGTTCTTTCTTTTTGTTATGCCATTCATAGACTTGTTTTGGTTTGATTTCAAAGTGTTTCGCAGTTTCCTTCATACTATTAATATGCTCCAAATAGAAGATAACTATAAGTTTTTCTTTAACACTCTATGAACAATGACTTTTATTAGTAACACAGATACGTTTCATAATATTTTTTTTTGAAGGCATCCTTGTTTTAAAAAGGTTTGAAAGTTTTTGTTCTATGTATTGTTCTTTGAATTATATATATTATAAAACAATTCTTGGTTCAGAAAAATCTATTTATCTACCTTATATATACATGTGAAAAAAAAATTTATAAAAAAAAAATCAAGTACATGTGGAAAAAAAAACTTGAGTACATGTAAAAAAAAAAAGTTTGAGCACATATAAAAAAAAAATAAACGAAAAAAAATTAAGGCCCACTCGTCCTTATAAACGTTAAAGGAGTTAGAAGATATCTTAAAAGGTAAAAGTTCAGTAGTACGTGTATTTTTATTCGTGAAGAAATTTTAATTTTGTTTTAGGAACGTATGTAAAGAAAAAAATTTTGAATACATATGAATAAAAAAAAATTAAACACATGTAAAGAAAAAAAAATTTTAAACACACAAAAAAAAAATTCTGGAGATGCCTTACTTTAAAAGTAAAGTTTAGCAGCATGTGTATTGTAGAATTCAGGCTCAAAAAAGCCTACTCATCCACCCTTATACAAACAATATTTTAAAAAAGTTCATGAATATATTTTAATTATGTCTAGAGACACTCGTGTGAAGAAAAAAGACCTATAATTCTTATATGAAGTCAGGAGGTATCTTTCTTGAAAGAGAATTCAGCAGTATGTGTGTTATAGAAAATTCAGATTCAAAAAGCCCAACTATTCACTTTTATACTGTATGAATAAAAAAGGTGCATAAAAAATATTGAGTAATTTATATTTAAAAGCACATAGTTTATAAAAAAAAACTCTTAACAGTATGTTTAGAGGTATACGTGTTGCAAAAAAAAAAAAAAATCAGACTCACGAGGCCCAGAGGCCTACCCTTATATGAAAAGTTAAAAAAAAACATTAGCAAGTATCTTACTTGAAGAGGTATAATACTCAATTCTGAGTACTACCTCAATACTCCTTAGGCGAGTATTATTTTATTCAAGATCTTAAATTTTGATCAAACAAAATATATATTTTATTATAATAGGTGATTTTAACTATATCATATAGCCAAATATAGATAAGAGCAATAATATAAATAGCAACTTTAAAAAGCTACTTCTACATAGTTAGATGATGAAACAAAACTTTATTGACACTTTTAGAGAGCTATATCCTAGCAAAAGAGAATTTTCATAGAGTAATAGCAAGAATAGTATAAGAATAGACCAAATCTGGATTTCAGATAGTCTAATTTTTGGCTTTAAAGATATGCTAATTGAAGAAATAAAGCTAAAAACAGATAATGACCACAACCTAGTAGTAGCAGAAATACTATTAAACTATCTAGAGTTTAAAGATAAGTTGGCACAAGTCAAAAGAAAAGGTATAAAAAGAAAAATTTTTTTGTATAACAAAGCAATAGAGGAAAATTAGAATGATTACTAAAACAAGCTATAGGGCTTGCTTAAAAAAAAGCTGAATAAGAAGCTATAGTTAAGAGAATAACCTGAAAAAAGTAGCAAAGAATCTATAGATATTATAGATTTGAATAAAGAATGAGATATTATAAGCAACAGTATTAAATAAGCAGCAGAAGATAAAATTTCTCACAAGAAAGTACTAAACTCAGGTTGCAACAAAGCTCTAAAAAAAATCTACTCAGAATTGCAAACTGCAATAAACTTGATAAGAGAATTAGTTAAAGAATGCAAAAAAAAAAAGAGAACTAGTAAAACTGAAGAAAGACAATTAGAAATCGAGTAAGAAGTAAGGAAGATAAATAAAAAAACAAAGCTAAGTATAGTAATATTAGGAACTCTCTGGAGTGAGCAGCTACAAGAAGAGCTTACTAGATGGTTGTCAGTATTTAAAAGCAGACTAGTAGCAGAAAACAGTTTAGTAAGCAAATTAGAAATAAGAGAACATGTAGACTGCAGATGCAAAATGATAAGAGATAACTAAAGATGAATGATAAATAGTCTGCTAGAAAATCCCTTCAAGAAAGTAGTAATCAATAAACTACTCTTAGATAAAAAAGGAGTTAAAGAGCTCTTTAATGAATCCAAAGAAGTCCTTTGAAGAACAGTTAAGTATTTTAAAAAGCAGTTCAAAAAAAGAGACTTCAAACAAGAAAAATTCTCATATAGTTAGAAAAAAGTATATAAACTAATAATGAGAATTAATGAAAGCTATTACAAAGATTTGAGCAGTAGAGTAACTGAAAAAAAATAGAACTCAATATTACAAAAGCTTAAAACAAGTATAGTACTAGGTTTATTAGGAATTAGATATATTCTGATCAAATAAGTAAGTGCAGAAACATAAGTAGTATTTAGAAATTTTACTAGTGAATATTTAAAAGCAAAAAGAATTCTATTTAAATAGAAAATTGAACAGATTTATCCAATACCTAAAGATGTAGACTAGCAGTATAACCTAAGCAATATAAGGCCAATAGTACTTTTAGAAACATTTAGAAAGTGTGTAACTAAAGTTTATATAACTAGGTTAGAAAGAATAATAAAAGAGAATAATATACTAGAAGAGTCAAACTTTAAAGGCTAGTAGGAAGCTCAACAAAAAGCCTAATTTATATCTTGAGCATGAAAATAGAAGAAGTGAAAGAAAAAGATAACATCAGGAAATTAATTTTAGTGTTGTTTTGCACAAATCTGCAAAAAATTAAATAATAAATTTAATAAAAATCTGTGTAAATCTTTGGGTCTGCTACTGACAGATGCAGAAATTAAATACAATTCTACACAAATCTGTAAATTTCCAAAATTTTGCAGATTTTTATCAAAAATTTTATAAAAATCTGCATTTTTTTTATATTTTTACAGATCTATGCAGATTTATACCTATTTTACTTTTCAGATGAAAGAGCTCTGGATCATGTTACAAGATATAAAAAAAGCATTTGACTTCATAAGTTTGAACTCTTTAAAACTAGTATTGCAAAAAATAAAAGTACTAGCAATAGAGCAGAATTTTATACTAAATTTGTTTGACATAGAGGTTGGAACTGGTTTTAATAATTCAGGTTTATCATGTGAATTTTGTAATATTTTAGAATTTATTAAAATTTAATTAGATTAAATTCTAAGGTCTAGCGATCTAGTGTAGTGGATAGGTTGTTGGACTATCATGCAAGAGGTTTGGGGTTCAAATCCTTCTGTCAACACTTTAAATAATTACTCAAATCTTGTATCTAACTTACGGTAAACTCTGTTCGTTTCTGGGGTTGTAACTCTGTAAATTACGTTGCACTAATATTGTCCAGATATTAGAAGTGTGACGGAATATTTGAGTTGCATTACACAAATAAATCGAGATAGGATCTATGAGCAGAGGACCTGCATGGTAAAAATCCTGAGTTAGATGAAGTAGTACAGATTTCAACGGTCATGCCAGTTAATGTTTGATCTGACAAAGATTTCTGAGTACAAAGATGTAGATCGAGTAGGTGCAAGTAAATCTGTGACATTGGGTATTATGGCAACACCAACTTGGCTTAGCAGCTAACTAGATTGGGAGGATCTTCTTCATGAAACATTCAGAAGAATACAGAAATCTAAACTGGTAGAGGGCCACGGCTGAAACTGGGTTTGTATGAACATTGAATAAGGGTATATGCAAGCTAGAATGGGAATATAATGTAGCATAGTTGGGTATTATGACACCTATCTGTTAGGAGGCGTTGAAGTAGGACTTATCAGATAAGACCTGGGCTCATAATAGTAAAGTTGTGACTAATGTCAGCTTGGGTGCCTCCCAATATGGAGTAGTACGGGGTTTGGGTTAACTATAAAGAGTAATACTTGTGGTAAGTGAGATAGGGCCAAAGAGTTTAAATAGAGAATCTTCTAAGAGATTTCAGGTATGGCAGCTAGTGTAGAACCTTCAGGCGGACTACTTAAAATAGACAACCTAAATTGTATGTGTAGCTAGTTGTATTCTCACAATATGTATCACTTCTGAAATTTATGAAATTAATAAAAGTTAGCTGATAGCATTTGTATAAAGTAAAAAATTCTATGATGATCTCTTTCAAATAGTGCTAGAGTTGTTGATATAATGAATCCAATTGGAACTTCATTTTAAATATAAAGATATTTGAAAGCATTAATAAAGTTGATAAGGTTAGTTGTGAGTAACTTGGTTTCAGTAGCTAGTATTGATATTATATTAGTAAGAAGTCTATCAATAGATGAAGAGTTATAAGGACAAGTGAGCAGATATACTATTGTTTCAAGAGAAGATATATAGCATGCATATAGATAATTCTCATGTTTTGAGAAATTCTGTTAATAAAGTATTAGATGAGTTAGGAGTTCTTTAGTGATTATTTTTACTTTGAAATTCTTTAGTTTTGAGAATAGTGAATTAGTATGCTAAGATAGTAGTTATTTATTAAATAATAGGTAGTTTAATATGCTTGTCTAACAGATATCTTTGAATCTTTGAGCTCATAGCTGTATTCTATTTTGTTTTACTCAAATAGTATTGTTTATTATCTTTAGCAAGTGTTTAAGTATTATATGAGTATTGTATATATATGGTGTAGATAATAAACATAGTATATAATTATTATAGAAATACTTATAAAGAGTAATATCTAATTTAATTATATAATCTAGTTTGTTACTATATCTAAGATCCTTGTCTAGTAGTAGCATTAGGTTTAAAAAGATTATAATTGCTTTGGTTATAAGAAGTATATAGAGAAGTTTAGATTTTTCTAATAGACTGAGTTAATATAATAGGATGTTTTGAACTTCTTTGATTAATTTTAGTAAATTTGCATTGTTTGACATAACAGTTATATATGTATCTGAAAAGAAAGTTAATGCAAAGAAAGAAAGAATAGTTAGTAAAGCTTGTAACTAACTAGACTAGTTACTATTATAAATACTAATAGTTGTTTCATTATTTGTAGTATAACAAGTTGCTGAAAGGAAATTATTACAGAAAATATCTTATTGTTTTGTAATAATATATAATAAGCATTGCTATTTAGAGTTATTGCTTACTGCTAGTAAATTCTAAATATATTATAAAAATATTGAAAATGCTGTTAATAGATATAGTAGAGCTAGTTTCTTTGTAATATTTGTTAAGGTATATGTTGGTATAGCTTTTTTTAAGACTAGAGAAATATCAGCTATATCAGTATGAAGATTTCTATAAGAGTTAACTTGAATAGCATAGAGATCTCTAGTATCATATTAAAAAAGCATTTTTTGCTCTTTAGAGTAACATACTTTAGTTTACAACTCTGATATACTATTAGCTTATTGTTTAACGAGAAAAAGTAGTATCAAATTATAGTAATTATTTGATTAAAGTAATTAAATGGATTTGAGTAAGTATATGATATAGTTGAATTAGCAATTGAGCTAATTAATTCTTATATTTTTAAAAACTATTTAGAGATTCTACTATATAGAATTTTTTGAATATTGTGATAGAATTTATGCTATTTGAGAAGCTTCATATTACTATGGTCGAAGAATTGTTTTACATAGAAAATAGAGTAGTTATTTAGCTTTTGTTTGAGAAAAGCTGTGCAAGGATGAAGTTCTAAAAGAGAATTAATTGAGGTACACTTCAAAGATAAAGGGATTAGCCAATTATTGTCTTCATGTTTTATAACTTGTATATTAGTAAGATAAAATGTAAGTATAGATTAAGCTATATGTATTTGAAGCTGTTGTAGTAGGAAGGTAAAGATATGTATAAAGATAAAGAGATTTGAGGTAGTAAAATCTTGAAGTTGTTGTAATCATATCTTGAGGAAGAAGAATTTGAAGGTTATATAGTTTAAGTTCTTTATTAAAGTTGAAGTCAAGTAAGAATTTTGAGTTTAAGATATTATAATTGAAGTATGAACAAATGTATATTTTAATTGAAGTGGAATCACACTTTGATAACCAATATACTCTTTGTGTATTCATAATATTAGAAAGTTGTAATATATCTTCTATAGTAATAGTGAGATTGTTTCTTTCTGATCTATCTATATTGAACAATATATCGATTTGTAGTGCTATAAAAGTTAATAACATAATTAAAATAGTTTAAAAGTAAAAAGGTTAATGTATTAATAAAGGAAGATAGTAGTTTTATGTATTCTATTGCTTTGGTAAGAGTAGATATATGTATTGAGTCAAATGCTTTTAACATATCTTGTAAAAAAACCAGATTTCCTTTTATGTAGTAGAAGCATATTCAATAATTGTTATTAGTTAGAAAATAGGTTGAATAGTTGATTAAAGAGGAAAGGCTACATAGTTTTGTGATGAAAGAATATTATTTCTATTAAGAATATTAATGAGTCTGTTAGTAAGTATTTTTTTTTTTCTTTAACAGTCATACTTTATGCATTTATTAGATAAAGAGTTACAGATAACTAGTCTGCATAAGATTTAACTTAATACAAGAACCTATAGTTCCTCTCTATATATCTAATTTTCTAATAGAAAGCACTGCTCATTACTCTATTTGCATACATACCCAAATATGATTTGTCACACTAAAAACCTCCTTAACATAAAGAAAAGAGAAGTCTAAACAATTTTGTCTGACTGTCTAGGAAGATGGATATTGATAAAAGTAAAATAAAATTGTTATATATAGTAAAAAGCAAGGTCACATACTACATATAACATTCAAAACAAAGTTAGAAAAACTTGCTAACAAGTTAAAAACCTAACAAGCTAAAAGAAAAAGAACAAAAACAAAAACAAAGACAAAAAGGAAAAAGAAAATAAAAGGCGTCTCGTAAGAATTATAACCTAAACATATAATTCTGTCCAAGACTAGGTAGTTAAAAATTATAAATGCAAAATACACTTATTTGCAAATATCTCTAGTATTCGATAATGATTCAGTTATTTCATCAAATATGTGATAGCTTATTATTATTATAGTAAACTTGTAGTTTATATTGCAAAATAAAATCACGTATTTGTTGTGCTAACTCTAAAATATACATGTGCTTGTTGTTGTCATACTATAAGCCTACTTCTAAATTCGTTGATGATGTGCATACCGATCTTTAGTAGGGAGTAAGCTCTATTCCCCACTTTTTGTACAAAAAATACTTCAAGTTCACCAAACAGTCGAAACTATTCCCAAGACTAGCCAAAGATTTAGGGATGAGAGTAGAGATATCTAAAATAACTTGAAAAGCATAAGGAGTGGTGTTATACTTGACTCTATCCAAGTATTTTCTTTAACTTTTATATCCAAGGAGCTTGTTTTTAATGACAAGATATATACAATATATATAAAATATATAATATATACAATATATAAAAGCGCCAATAACCCATAAATGGCTCATAGCCTACTCTTCAATGATAGAACACATTTTATTGAACTTCTGGTTTTTCTAGTCTTACTTGTATATACTATGTTAAAAAATAGAGTATTATTATATATATATAAGTTTTTTCATTTCATTGTCATTTTGGTTTTAGAGATCATTAGGAAGAGTTATCAAATATTTCCGAATCTTCAAATATTAAATATATTTATTTAATTATAAGTTAATATGTAAAATTTTAGATTATTACATTTTAATTTAAATATATTAAGTTGGTGTATCATGCTTAATGAGATGACCAATAGCTTATTTTTACTTTTAATATTTTTAATATAAAACTTTTTTTGTACATCAAAATCATATGACAAATGATTTACTTGTACTCTACCTTTAATCTAAAAATTTTTTTATTATAAAATAATTATTAGTAGATTATCTATACTATATTTGTAATTAGACTAATATTATATACTCTAGTATTTCTAGACTATTCAAAATTATACTATAGCTTTTAACTACTTTTAAACAAAAGTTTTATTTTTAATAAGTCTATAATATACTCAAAATATGATTATATTTATAGAAAAAACTCAAACTATTTAGGATATTTCAAACAAGGTAATAAATTAGTATTATATAGTTTTAGCAATATACTGAAATTAATATAATACAAATTATTACTTAGTTTGGAATATTTCAAATAGTTTAAGTTTTATTTATAATTATATTCTTAATACAATATATTTTTAGTAAAATATTTTTAAACTTTAAATAAATATATCTCAATAACTACTTGACTAAATTTAAGAAATTTTTTTATTTTAATTCTATAAATATATAAAATTTAAATTAAAAAAATTTATTGATTTTGATTTAATAGTTGTTGAGATATTTTTATTCAAAGTTAATAAAAAATTTAAAATATTTATTAAAATAGATATACTAAATTTTTTCTTTAAGTAAAGATATTTCAATAACTACTTAACCAAATTTGATGAATTTTTTTTATTTTAATTCTACAAATATATAAAATTTAAATAAAAATTTATTGATTTTAATCAAGTAGTTGTTGAGATAACTTTACTCAAGTTTGTAAACAAATTTATATTAATTCATATAAATTCTTTATAAAACTTTGAGCAAGAATATCTCAACAACTGCCTGATCAAAATTAATAAATTTTTTATTTTATTTGAATTCTATATATTTATATAGAATTAAAACAAAAAATAAATTTAGTTAAGTAGTTATTGAGATATCTTAGTTTAAAGTTTTAGATAAAATTTGATACACTTATTTTAATAGATATTTTTATTTTGTTTACTAACTTTGAGTAAAGATATTTCAATAATTGCCTAATTAAAATCAATAAATTTTATTATTTTAATTTTATATATTTATAGAATTAAAACAAAAAAAATTCATTGAATTTAGTCAAGTTGTTGTTAAGATATATTTTTTCAAAGTTTAAAAATATTTTACTAAAAGTGTATCAAGAATATAATCATATTTTGAGTATATTTTTAGAGACAAAACAGTATACTAAAGAAAGAAAAAGCTATACATTAAAGTAATTCACAAAGTCTAGAAACTAATTCAAAGACCTATATGCTAAATAAGATTTGAATTGCATATAAAGATCCTACAGGACTAATAATTAGTAAATTTGTAGTTAAATCTAAAAAAGTATTATTAGATAATTAACCTAATTGTTAAAATATAGTTTAGAGATATTAATAAGTTAAATTAACTATATTAAGATAAGTTTATAGCTATGTCTTAATACTATAAAAATTTTAAAGTTGTTCATTGAAAATAATAAGAAGAAATATTTATTTTAGTTTTTTTTCTTTCTTTTTGTTTTTTCTCTATGATTTCAAAATTTGTATAAAAGAAATATAAATTTAACTATATATAAAACAAATTAATACTATAAAATTGAAAACAATTAATTAAAATAATAAATAAAATACTTACCTTAGCCTAATATTTTTCTATTATCTTAATTATACTAAATCAAATTCTATTTCTCTTTTAAAGTAGTATCATATTTTGCTATGTTTTAAATTTTTTAATAATACTATCCTCTTGTTTCTTTTAAGTAGAGATAGTATTATTAGCTTCTAACAATTTTTAGTAATAATTATAAGATATATAATACTAAGATAGAATGCAACTCATATTTACTTTAGATAATTTTTTTATTGTATTTTGTAAAAGTTTGAGATTTTTTTTTTTGTTTATGAATTATTTTTTATACTAACCTATATATAGAGGATGTTAGTAGAAACCAAATATCTTGTTTCTAAGTAAATTTTTTTCAAACTTTAAATTAAAATATCTTGATAACTATTAAACTAAACTTAATAAAATTTTTTTATTTTAATTTTATTTAGTTATAGAATTAAAATAAAAATAAATTTATCAGATTTGGTTTAATAGTTGTCAAGATATTTTAATTTAAAGTTTTAAAAAAACTTACTAAAAACAAGATACTTAGTTTTTATTAACACTCTTCTATATATTAGTTTTTGTTATTCTATAAAAGTAAATAATAGTATAAAAGTAAAGAAGTTATAAAAAATTAAAAAAAATATGAAATATACTAACTAACTACCTTTAATTTGAATCTTTAGCAATATAGAATTTAATTAAAAATATTTTAATATCAGCAAGTTCTAAAAAACTCTTTAATCTATAAACCAACCTAAGAAAGTACTTAAAGAAGAACTGTATACTCTCATTGTAGAAAAGAAAACTATACTATTAGTAAGTATCTAAAAATAAAGATAATACAACTAGAATATATAAAGTTGCTAGATATATTTATCAAAAAACAAACTACAAAAGCCTATAAAATAATAGATTAAACTATAAAGAACTATAGTTTTAATAACTTATAAGCTTTAAAATATTTTTTAGAAGTATTAAGGATGTTAGTCTGAATAATAATTTGAATAATAATAATGAATAAGAAGAGACTATATACTTGTTTCTGTATATATAATTAGCTTTATCTATAAAAGAAAAAAAAGTAAAAAATCTACTTCTAGTAATTCTAAATTCAAAAGTTTCCTCAATACTACTTTGTTACAAAGAAGGCCTAATTTCTAAAATAGTTAATTTTTATCTTGTTTCAGAAATAAATGTTAATAATTCTAATATTGAAGATCTATTAAAAAGTCTGATTAATAATTATTTGAAAGTACTAAAAAAGAGTAATATAAATAGATAAAACAGTTTTTAACTCTATTATAAAAAAGAAATTAGAATTAAAAAAGAAAATGTAGAAATAAAAAAAACAATAGAGATAAAACATACTCTGTATATCTAAAATAAAGTTAATACCTGTTAAGAAAATCACTACTCAGATATTATTAAATACTCAGATTAACTTAAATAAATACTATATTATTTAAGTAAAAATCTTTATCTGAATATAAACACTAATCTAAAAAATATCAAACTCAATAAATTTAATTATAAAGCTAATAATAATAATACTAATTCTAGCAATGTTAATAGTGATTTCAATAATAGAATAGTTGTTGCTAAAAACAATAAACTTAATACATTCAAATGAAATATAGACTATAACAAAACCTATAAATATTAGAACAGAAAGGTTAATAAATTAAAAGAATTAATTAAAGATAACTCAAAGATAATAAAGAACTAATACTTAGTTAAGTTTAGAGATCTTCTACTATCTAATAATAAAGGATATAATTTTGGCTTCTGTTATCAAAATAGAAATAGCTCTAAAAAAGAAAAATCAAATAATGATAATAAATCATCTAAATAAGTATTTTATCAAATAAAACAAAAATTAGCAAAGACAAAACTTTCAAATCTTACTTTATAGGCTTTTGTAGTTTGTTTTTTGATAAATATATCTAGCAACTTTATATATTCTAGTTGTATTATCTTTA
>CAJVPM010000069.1:0-26276 GCA_910592325.1 Scutellospora calospora | reverse complement strand
TTATAGTTTGGGATTTTATTTCGGCCAAGTCCCAAACTAGTTTCGGCTATTTGGGTTTGGCCACGTGCCGAAACCATTTGGTTTGGGTTACATCTCTAGTTATGTGCCTTTTACAATCATAGTAATATCTTTCAAAAACATTAACTTATTCATAACACTTATTATCTCTAAGTACTTATTTGCAATTAATCACCTAATACTCCTCAAATAGTGCGCAAGTATAAAGATGAATCATTAACGTTAATTAGTGAAATTAATATCATGAACATAAATACTTACTCAAAAATACTTATCTTTAAATACTTATTTGCAATATAATTTTGATAATAAATCTTAATATTATAAGCGCAAAATAAGTATAGTATTTTATCGTAATTAATAATATGTTTAGTTTGTGCATATTATTTTAAATAATATTTCTTATGACTTTTTTAAAATATTTATTAAAGTTAAATTTTTACTTCATACTTGTTCTACTGTTACAATAATAGTTGGCTCTTACTAATCTAAGAGCATGTCATAGTTTTTAGCTTAAATTACTTCGTAAAATTACTTATAATGAATACTATATTTAATGTTTTTAACTGAATTATTTCTAATATCTTTGGTTAGCTAGCATTTATTCGATTTATTACTATGCATACTTATACTTTTTGTAGATATTTAAAAATTATAAACATAATAAAATATAAGATATTTATTTAATAAAAAAAAAATCTGACTAAAAATTTAAAAATTTACAAATAGTATGTATAAACAAAAATTTGCTAATTTAACAAATCTAAATATATATGCAATATAAGTTCATGCATTAAAAAAACCTGCTAACAGGAAAAAAAAAAAGATTTGTATTTAAATTTAAATTTAAAATTTATAACGATAAGATAAAAAAAAAAAAAAGAAAATTTATAAATCTTCAGTAAACCAAGATTTTAAACACAAAATAGCCCTAACTGTTTCATTATCAAGTGAATTTCGTGTTTTGGTGACTGTTAACCCTGCTAAACTAAAGAGTTGCTCGCAGGGAACACTCATAAACATAATTGCTAGATAATTTTTTGCCATAACTGCCAAATTTGGAAATACTGCTTGATTAGCTTTCTACCAATCACAGACAAAAATTTCTTCGGGTGGAGGAATTGTTTCCCAATATCGAACAAGCTCATCTGAGTCTGAAGTTGAATTTGGCATAAATGTTCCAGTATACTCTTGAATAAACTGACGACGCTTTGAGATATATGAAGGTTGAACTGTAGCTTCAATATTTACTGGAAGATTTGCATAAATTGGAGCTAATATTTCGTCTATTGATTGTTCATTATAAACTAATCTTTTAAAATGTGGGTCAAAAAAAGCAGCAATCTTACTAGTTTCTTGTATAATCGGCCAGTATTCATCTAATTTTTCTTTAATTTTAAATGATACTAAATTTAAACTTTGATGAATAACATTATAAGTATTAAGATGATTACGTAAACCTGAGATAATAAGACGTAAATCAGCAATTGTTGGATAGTTAGATTTTGAAAGTATCTCTGTTGCGGTATTAAATGGTTTTAAACAATTACGAAGGTCCTATTTAAAAATTAAATTATAAATTACTTTTATTAGTACTATTTGTATTTTTAAATTAATTAATTTAATGATAAATTGTGTTAAATAATATCTCAAATATATAAGTAACGGGATATGAAAACCTGAAAATTATTTCACCTACTATCATCATAGTGAATTTTACTTCTGAGTCTCAGAAGTAGAATTCACTACAATGATAATAAGTGAAATAATTTCAGATTTTCATATTCCGTTACTTATATAAATATTATTGTGAGTTAAAAAAATTAATTTAAATATTATAATTATAATTACTAAAAGAATATTCCACTCTTCATCTGAAAGTTGTAAATCACGTAGGGATGAATGGCGTACAACAAGAGAATCCAAATTAATACGCAAGATCAATGCACGATCGATCATCATAAAAGTACTATTCCATCTAGTTTTGCAATCAATAATAGGACGCAAAAAAGTCTGATAAAAAGAAGCTGATATACGCTTTAAATCCTCAATTAAAAGTACTGATTTGCGAATTTTCCTAATAAAAGAACGAAGCTTAATTAAGTGAATATTTGCTAATTTTAAACCTTCTTTGACTGCAAGATTCATAACATGAGCAGCACAATGAATGTGCTGAAATGAAGTATTTAAAAAACTATTAGCAAGCGTATCTTTAATTAAACTACTAGCTAAAATAATATTGCTAGCATTATCAGAAGTTAATGCTAAAATTTTGTTTTCTAATTTAAACTCCTCTAAAAGTGATAAAATTGCATTTGCAATTACTTGACCAGTGTGAGGGGAAGGAATTTCAAAAATATCTAAGAGAATATGACGAAGAACCCAATTATCATCAATAAAATGACAAGTTATGCCTATAAAACTAGTCATAGTACAGGAACTCCAGATATCCGTAGTTAATGTAATATTACAAGAAAGTTTAAAAATAAAATCTTTAATTAAATCTCTTTGAGATTTAAATGTAGATATAATATTATCATGAACTACTTGTCTACAAGGAAGTCGAAAACGTGGATCAAGTTCATAAATGAATTGTTTAAAATATAAGTTATCTACAAGCATGAAAGCTTGTAAGTTAACTACAATCCATTTGATTAAAAGAGTAATTTTTTTTTGTTGAATTTCATTTGAGTATGGTGTAGTAAATAAGTAACGATCTAAAGTAGTTTGCTGAAAGTCATTAAATAATCCTTTATGGCGAGTTTGAATATGTCGATCAAGTGAACTTGTTGCTGTTTTTTCACTATATATTCTTTTACAATGTTTGCATTGACTTTGTTTAGTATCAAGTTTTACAAAAAAGTCCCAGACATATGAAGATAATGACTGTTTATTCGAATTAACAGTAGATAAAGTATTTGTATTAGATGAAGTACTTTCATTTATCTCGATATCAGAGCTTTCAATTTCTTGGTCTTGATCAGACGTATCCATATAGTTTAGGTCTCTATTATTTTGAGTTATTTCAAACTCATCAAAATAATCAGACTCTTCATTAGCAGATTCTTGCTCTTGGTCACTATAATTATCTGAATTGTTAAATTCATCAAATGAAGTTTCACTAACAATTTGATCTGCTCTTGAACGGGTTACAATAGGTTCACGACTCATAATTATCAAAAATACAATTATATAAAAATAAATGTAAGTAAAGATCAATTTAATTTTATTCTTTTATAAAGAAATTTTTATAAATACTACTTTCACAATATCAGTATAAAGCACTAATAATTGATCTAACTTTAGCAATTAATTTTTTTAAACTCGCTTTAGTAAAATGCTATATAGCGTGATAGCAAGTAATTTAATTATCAGATAGTTGACTTAAAGTTGATAATTAAATTACTTGCTTTATTTAATTATATAATTAATAGTATTTTTAAATTCTATAAATTGATAAATTGAAAAAACAGGCATAGCATATAGATATTGATTAGATAACATTGACATGATAATTAGCGTTAGTTTTATAGAATACCAATTTGGTAATCGATGATATTACACTTAGCCACAAACAAGTTTTTGATGATATCATATTTTACTTTATCGTTATTGCTTTTATTCTTTATTAAATCTATAAATTTAAGCAGTAGATTAAACTAGTTAAATACCTGTTTGACTTATGATATAAATATTGTATCTAACTATTTTACATTGAATTACAAAATATAAATACATGAAATAATTTAAATATTGTAATTAGCTTGTTTAATTTAGCTACAAAGGGGAGGAAAACATTAAATGAATTTTCAAATTCAAATAGCCTTATTGTAATCATTAACTAGAACTTGCACATATGTGACTTTGTCACTAGGTTTATATTGTATGTATAGATATAGATATAAAATATTATGTAATAGGAGTACTTCATAAATTTTAGACGACAGTAATTAGTAACTTGCTATTTTTACCATGATAACAAGTAGTGTTCTAAATTAAATTAAAAAATGCAATTGATTAGTCAGTTAAAAATTTAGAATAGTCAGATAATCGATTAACAGATTAATCGATTAGTTGTGAATTTTTTCTTTAAACTTTTACATTACAACTAATCTTCAATTTAATTGGTTGCAAGAATTTATTGAGGTACTGTACATACGTATTAATTGATTAGTTAGTCCAATAAATTAATAATACATTTGTAAAAATTAATCGATTAGTAGCCAACTAAGGCTGTTTGAATTTGAAACTTCATTTAATATTATTTTTTTATGTTTGTACGAGGAGCAAGGAAAAATTAAACAAATTATCCTAAATTCTGACATTTTTGTGTTTAATGTTGATTGTCTAGCTTTTTGAAATTTACTGAACTGCCTCAATTTTTTTGCAATACACTAAATGTTTAATTTTTTTAAAGAGATCTGAAGGTGCAGGAAAAAATAACGTTAAACGAAGTTTTAAATTCAAACAGCTTAAACAATTAATCAATTTCGATTTGAAATATTAGAAAAAGAAGGTACAGTACGTATTATCACAATAGACATTTTATTAACTATTTTAATTATATTTCTTTAAGGACTAAATTACAAATTAAAGTTAGTCATTATAAAGAATTCGTTTAATTTATTAGTTCACTATGATATTAAAATCAGTAATTAAGATAAAATTTTATATTTTTAGCTTCAAAATTTTATAATATTCAAGGGATATAGATCTCTTCAAAACCTAACTTTTAATTAAGAAAAAGTTGATATTTATAGCAAGTTAATGTTAATAGCATTTGAATTATTAAGTAACCTTCCATTTAGAAATCATAAAATTTTAGTTGTTTTATTAAAAATTTCAGAGAAGCCACTTTTCTGTCAGCGAGTGAAGCAAAAAATATTTAATCAATTTTAAACATTATATCATATAAATCCTAATATCATATATTTTCCAATTAATTATCTGCAAGAATATATGTATAAAATTTATTTATTATAAAGTTAAATCTTATTGTTAATTTAAGTCATAATTATTAGTTACATTTAAAGAATGTATAGTATACTGATACAGTTGTGATCAATTGAATTATAGTAGTTATTTGGAAATTTTTTGCTTATATCCATCTTATTCTATTCCCGAAACTCACTTAGAATTTTTTTCTTGCCTATTATCTGAAATTAACTCTGTTTCAGAAATTATTTATTTAATACAAGTTTTTTAACTTTTTGTCTAGGAAGATCATTATAAGCAAAAAAAATATTTCGTGATTCATATTCTAAAATTTCGATTGTAGCTGCACTTCTCTTAAAAGGGTTTCCACCATTCATAGTAGTTTTCCGGAAAAAAAAAGACACATGTATATGATTTTTTTTTTCAACTGCGCTACAAGAAAATGCTTTTAACCCCCATTGTTTATGTTTTTGATGTAACTCCCATCCATAAAATACTAAAAAATGAATATAGGGAGTTACATGAGTTGGTAAATAAAGGCCTTTTACGATGTTTTGTGAATTTGTTGGGTCTTTTTCATCAGGTTTTAAAAAAAGTTTTAACCATTCGAGTGCTAGGTGTTTTATATATAAAGAATCACTATATTGATCAAATATTGCCTTATATAGTTCAATAAATTTATTCCACAAAGATCGAATTAATTTAGCTCGACTTGGACGAAAAAGAATAGCTAAATTAAAGTATTGCAATACTTTAATTTTATCTTCGCCAGTTAACGATATGTATTTCCATGTAGCAGATTCTTCTCAAAACTCATACTTGATATTAAGCCGTTTCATTTCATCTACAATAATCTGACGGCTAATATTATTAAATAAATTTTGCTCCTTAATTTCTGATAACATTAAGGACCAGAGCCGATCCTCAACTCATAATAAAACGTGCAACTCGTCAAATACATAGTTGGATAAAGGAATCATATCAAATAATGGTGATTTGATATGACCAGGTATATTATGATAATTATTTTTTAAATTATCCATTGACTTTGTTATTCGCCAGTCACATGTTGTATTACCAATTTCCTGTTTAGAACAGAGACACCACGCGCAGAAATGTTTCAAATTTGCAGTATTTAATTCAAGGCATATTGCGAGAAATTTCCAATCACTACTGAAATATAATTCAAACTGCCAAAAAATACCTTCAACCTCCAATCCATTAATTTTAAGATCTCTAAGATCATTAATAAATGGATTTAATATAATCTCGAGAGATTCATATTTTTCTGTTCCTGGATATAAAGCAATAGTATGATGATAACTAGGTACATGGTAGTGCTCTCGATCATTAAGAATCATAAAGGTGACCATAACGTGCTTAACTTTTCGACCTACATTATGGCCATCACCAGAAATTCGTAAGTGTATTACTGGATTATGAGTTGATAATATATTTTTATGTACTAAATAAGGAATTATATATCTAAGTATTCCTTTACAGTCACGTTGCCCACCAGTACCTACTGAATTTAGTACTTTACTAAAATCTATATTATCATTATCTAACTCGTTAATAGTTTCTAAATTATCTATTGCTTCTGTATTCATATTGACAAGTTTAATTGGAATGTTATTAGTTATCCTTTGGGTTAAATTATTCTGTTCGATTACGATATTGTGTTCACGTGACAAGTGATAATTTACTGCAGCTAATTCACGGTAAGCATCACGAGAAATATAATTCGAATCCATTATTTTAACCATATTTAAGATCTCAAATTCTTTTTGTACAAAATCGTCTCCAAAGCTAAAATGATAAATCTGATTATTAATAGTATATTCTAATGACTTTAATAAAATAAAATCTTGTTCATGGAATCTAAATGGAGAATTTTGAATAAATTTCTCTTTAATAATTGCTGCAACATCTTTTGCACGCTTATCAAGTGCTGACTGAGAACATTGAATTGCTGGTTTAATTAAATCTTGTCTAATGTCTTTTGCATATGCTGACCAGGAATATCGAGATTCTCTAATATTTTTAAGTGTTTGAAGCTGTAATCCGAATAGCAATATTCCAGATAATCGACTTGTTTTGTTTATAGCTTTTTCATAATTTGTTGCAGCCGTGGTAGCTGATATACATGATTTGATTTCATTTTCAAAAAAGGTACCAAATTGAATTTGAAATTCTGGACTTCCATTTTTATATACTATTTTACACTGAACTGTTTGCTGATTTTTACCACAGCCCCAGCTAGTTCTTACAGAATAATTATTAGGGATTGAATACTTTTTAGGAGATGAAGTATAATGAAGTTGAGAGGCATTTGGATAAAACCCTTCTGCCTCTATAAAATAGTTAAATGATCGTTGTGTAATAATATTTTTTTTTTCTTTATAAGTAATCATAGGGCTTTCAGGATAATTTCCTAGTTCAAAAGTTTTAATTTCTAATTCAGTTTTATTTAGACGATCTAAGTGATTTGACATTACTGTATTAATTAAATAGTAAAATTTAGAAAAAATTGGTTTGCATGAAAGGTTTTATTTATATTTGATTATTCTAGCACAATAAACACGATCATTCTATTATAGACATAATCATTCTAGTACAATAAATTATTAAATAATAATAAAACTAAAATGCTGATAATTAAGATAGAATTAAAAATTATATTAGCACGAAAGAATTAGAAAACAAACGCATTAGCACAAAAGAATTAGAAAACAAACGCATCAGTAAGTTATTAAGTTGAGTATGCAATCTAAAAGTAATAATCACGATATATGCATATTGATATATTAATAAATTAGAGCGATCAATCACAATATCGATAACCTAATATCAAATTGTACATATATCTTAGAAATGCTTTATGGTTTTGGATTATCTACATTGTCTTTTATTTCTTTTATTCTAAATTAGCATTAGATATTATGCACTAAATTGTATATAGTGCTCATATGTGCATAACGATGTTAAATTTTAATAATCAAACCTGCATTATTATTACGTACATACATACATATATATATATATGAACAGTGAATTAATTCATTACCAGTTATCATTATCTCTTAAATAAAGTTACTAATTTGATATCTAAATAATCGAATCTGCAATATTTTCAATGATTCTATCTAAAAAAAAAAAATTCGAGTATTTGATTATATGAATGTTCTTTAAATCATGATCACTATTGTTCATAGTGCCACTTATTCTTGCCATGTTTTCTTGTTGCCCTAGTAAGTTATTCTCAACAAAACAAATCTTGAACAAAAGACATTTCATTATCAGTTATAGTTTTCAGACTTATACGAATTCAGAATTTTTTCCTGAAATTACCTAAGTCTAAACATTCTAATTGTCAATATGATGTGTTACAGATAAAAAGATAGACTCAGAAAATAAGGTCGAAGCTGCATCTAAAAATGTAAAAACAGCAAATTAGAGAATTACCAAAAATGGATATGCCTACCTATCATCAGAGTAATGACGAGATGATGATGAGGTGATGATGTAGCAATATGACAAGAAATACTCATGACTAAATAAATAAGTCATAGCATGAGGGAAAGAGACAAATTGTATCAGAATAAAGACAAGAATAACTTAGCTTAGCCTCGAAGACCTAAATGTTATAAAAAATATTGTAATATCCCCCTTGTAAAAGGAGAACTCAATTAATACAGTTCTAAATCAATTCTTAATAACTAATAAAGATATTTAGAAAAATATAAACATAACTAAATTAATAAACTTAATACTGAATCACTATTATCATGCCTTTGGCGAGAAGCCTTAACCACGAGAATGACTTATCTGCCTGTAGCACTTGGTGGTAACTTACAATTTACCAAATAGTCTATAACATTTGGTAGTGAATGACAATTCTGCCTATAACAATAATTGAATGATCATTTTATGAGGGAAAAAATATTTGTTTATAATTTCATTAATATTATTATTGATAAAATTTATCAATTTCATCCTAAAAATCGTATGTTTGCTATGAATTAATGTACAGTGTATACAATAATGCAATTCTATTTTTTTTTATTAATACCAGTATTTTTGTTATGCGCAATATTTGTTTAGAGCATACCTTTATCCAATGTCTGATGTGTCTCATGAATCATTCATGATGCATAGAAAATAATGGTGATATACTGTCATGCGATATTTTTATAGGTACATGATAATTGTCTTTGCAGTATGACTAGTGATGACACAACCAGGGCAGCCATTAAAATTGTAAGTCATGTGATAGGTACCACCATTGCCAACCAATAATGTGTTTCATAAACTCTTGCATCATTACACGATCAGGAAAATTCGAAACAAACATCGTTTTGTTAACAGAGTTGTTGACAAAACGACGTTTGTTTTGAATTTTCCTGATCGTGTAATGATGCAAGAGTTTATGAAACACATTATTGGTTGGCAATGGTAGCACCTATTACACGACTCACAATTTTAATAGCTGCCCTAGTCGTGTCACTAGTGATAGGACTAACTGGGGTTAGAAAAAGAAGCAGTTTAATTATTAGATACTATAGCATATAAAAAACATATAAAATTAATTTTTTAAATGGTTATAGTGCGTGTTAGTTAAACAACCTCCTTTTTTAATCTCGGTTAGTCCCATCACTAAGCATGATGATTCATGTAAGTTTTGACAGTAAGAACTCAACTCAAAATTATGATTTTATTGTTAGAATTCTTTTTTATTCATATTACTTATTTCTGATTCTCAGTATACAATTGCCTCTGCATATATTCATAATTGTTTTCTATACATCATGAGGCAGACTATCCATAAGATACACCACTAATAATAAACAGCTACTCGGAAGAAGGTTCGAATTTTCTGCTTAAAAGCTCTATATAAACAATATTAAAAATGCCATTTTTCATAATAAATTATACAAAATTAATTTGACAAAAAAAAAGTTGAATTATATCTCTTTAAACATCCATTAAAGCATACTTTTCTTTGATGCCTAAAAAATGCCACCTAGGCGTGGGCTTTCATCTAAGAAAAAAAAACAGCCTACTAGACCATCTATCATTAATTATAGAAAGAACATAGAGAAGGTTGTATACAGTCAACCTATCACAGAATATAGAAAGAACATCACAGAATTTAGAAAGAACATGGAAAATATACCATACAATTAACCTGTCACAGAAAATAAAAAGAAGGTAGCATATGATCAACCTATCACTAAATACAGACGAGTAGAATATGATCAAACACCACAAAAAGTCATAATTAAATTCATGGATGATAACTTCTTAATGGATAAAAATATAGTGTTTGAAAAAAGCCAAGCTATTGCTGAAGAAGAACAAATTCCAGATGTAGTCACTCAATATTAATATATAAACTTAAATAGCTGTCATATCCAGAATCTATTTTATAAAGCTGGCGTTTAGAGTGCATAGGACTAATTATAATAACCATTGCTTATATTATATTATGTATTTTGAGAAATATATAAATTGCCAGCGAATTTGCTCTTTTTTTAAAACAAATCAATAAAAAATTAAGATTTGAATGACTGATATTAGAGCTTGTACCTACTTAAAAATTTATTCTCCGATTTACTCATTCGATATGTCAGTATTAACCAGGTTACTTGAAATAATTCGAGGTAACTTGGTGAACTGTTGATCTGCTAATTTATGTTATTTATGCCAACATAATCCTTTTTCGGAATACTCCACTGAAAATTTATGACCTTGCTGCGTTCATTTATATTCTACTTCGTAACTTTTCGGAGTCTCTATCTCTCACTGTTCTTATTTAACTAGATATCAGATCAACTGGTTAAGCATAATTTATTCCGGGATATTGTCAAAATAATGGTTTCTGAGTTGTTAGATAAACAGGTACAAGCTCTAGTCGAAATTAATTTTTCATAGTTGCTGAAATGTTTGCTAAAATATTTTTTCAATAATAATTTTAGGCACACTTCCAAAGATGCAAGCATTAGAACATAACCATATATGTAAAGCTTGTACTTATTTATCTGACAATCTGGGAACTGTTATTTTGACAATATCCTAGAATAAATTATGCTTAACCAGTTGATCCAATATCTGGTTAAATAAGAACGGTGAGAAATAGAGACTCCGAAAAGTTACGAAGTAGAATATAAATGAACGTAGCAAGGTCATAAATTTTCAGTGGAGTATTCCGAAAGTTCACGAAAAAGCATTGTATTAGCATAAATAACATAAATTAGCAGATCAACCGGTTCACTGAGTTACCTCGAATTATTTGAAGTAACCTGGTTAATACTGACATAATGGATGAGTAAATCGGAGAATAAATTTTTAGGTAGGTACAAGCTCTAATTTTGACTGACTAAATGACTAAATGCTATAAAAAATTTTTTATTAGATGAGCAATTTAGGCACACATGTGTACTCGAAGATCCCAAAGCATAAACTTGATTTTATAAATAAAAAAATATATATCTAAAAAACTCAAGCAAATGATACCCAAAATTTATCAATTTTAAACTACATATAATATATACTATAACTGAGACTATCTTGATTTTATGTTCGAATTTATAAACGTCTTTGTGATATATAAAAAGATAAAATTATAAATCCCGCGGTACAAATATGTCCATCTATTTCTTGATCAATTTTTTTTTTCCATTCCACCAGAAATTCGCCACGAGTAACTTTTGGTTTTCTTTTTTTTTTCTTACTATTTAATTTATTTTGATTTAATATTAATTCTAGAGGATCAACATCATCTTGATTTTTGTCAATATTAGAACAAACTGTTTGATTTGATAGCTGTTCAAAAACAATATATGTTTGCTGATTCTGATTATAACATTTTTGACCCCATTTAGAATCTCCTAAAATTTTTGTTAAAGTCAAATAGGCCGACTCTCCATGAAATCTACATTTGTATACTCGTGGGTTGTTAGAAAATTGGTGAATATGTCCTGCAAAAACAGCAACAAATTGACTTTCAGTACATGGAATTGATAACACTCTTCGCCCCATTCTGGTGAAGCTTAATGGTAATTGACGATGTATTTGTTGAATTAAAATATTTTTATACTCTTGTGATAAATTATTCGGAATTGTGACAAGATCTTTATGTGGTATATTATATTTATTAATTGTGTTATAATGCCGTTTAAGTCCATTTTCAGACTTGAAATTTCGAAAACAAATAGGACAACAGACAAAATAGGTTGAAGAAGTAGATGTATTCTGTAACGAGTTAGATTGTAAATTCATAATTTGAAAAACAACTTATGATGATTTAATATTATTTATAAATTTTTTTTAGTAATTAGCGAAAGTATTTTTTCAGAAAAAACAACTATAACACGGTAGATAACGCTTTTTGATTTTTACTAAACAATTAACACAGCTATGCAAACTTTGATCTAATAATTACATTGTAAAATTAAAAGACTTATCGTTATTTAGTAGACAATACAATGTCAAATGAAAAATTAAGTCTGGACTTCATTCATGTCCTGAATTAGCCTATATGATTACTTTATGTAGCGTTAGTTTATACGTTTTGGCGCAGCATATGAATTTTAAATAACGTCAGACGACCTGACCCTCCATAAAAAATTTTTAGGGTATTGAATCCACAGTTGCATGTCCCCGCATGCTTCCGCATATTCGCCCATATGTCATAAACATTTATTAATTTACGGTAGTATTGGTTCACATTGTTTACTATCATCCCTATCTATAAAAAAAAAAAGAGCAAAATTAATATAAGTTACGTGTAAATATATTTGAATAATTAATAAAATTTGCCAATAAATTTCTTTTACCATTATATGAAATATATTGCTTATATAACTGTTTGTAAATTTTTATTTGTACTTCGCATCTCTTTATTATACTCGGAAAATTCCAATAAAATATATTCATTATTTTGCCATTCAAGAAAAGTATCATAAATTTCAACAGCTGATGGTCGTTTTTCTGGATCTTTATCTCAACATCTTTTCATAAGGTCTACATAGCATAGAGTTGTGCCTTCAAAGATATGTGGCCGCAATCCATCACATACTTGTAATGAAAATTGCGTTCTGGATTGTGATTTAGTTTTTTGCACGAAGATAACAGATTTTCCATATAAAATTTCCCACATAATTATTCCAAACGAGTAAAGATCTGATGCTTTAGTAAATGGTTGTCGATTAAAAATTTCAGGAGCAACATATGGTAAAACTCCATAAAATCCATCATGTTCAGATTTTGATTTTATATTATCTGATATCGATATTGAAAGCCCTAAATCTGCAACATATGCGCTATGTAGCAGCTATGCAAATCTCGATGAATAAGATCTTCAGAGATTTCCACTTAACGAACTCATCATAGCATAATGCATAACAAGAATATAATCACCAGAGATGTTATCCTTTGATAATCCAAAACATTTTAAAAAGGTTGGATTTTTAAGACCAATATCGCAGTATGCCTTCAACTTATTATCAGAATGAAAAATGTCTTAATTGAAAATAAAGAATAACATAATTATTTGGATTAAAAAGATTACCTCTTTTATAAATTCTTCATTACAACCATTTGAATTATGAACTAATTTAAGTGCAACTCGTCTTCGTACGTTTCGATTCTTATCTAACCACGAAGCAGCGTGTTTGTTGCAAATCCACCTTTTCCAATCATTATGTATCTAAATTTATTATAAAGAATCCATGACAACGGATATTTATGTTTAATAAATGGATCTTTCAAATTATCATTAATATCAAGACTTCCAAGCTTCCATTCTTCTGTATTGATAGGTACAGTAATATTTATTAATTTATAGCAGAAGTAGCGCATATTGATTATTGATTAAGAAATTAAATTGTATTAATTTTTTAATATAATACAATTTTTCACTAAGTTTAGGTTAATCATACAGACTATGTTTCAGTCTAATATGATTAGTTACTAAAACAAAATACATAGATTTTTTGCATTTAAATTGAATTGGAAATGAAATTAATTACCTGATCTTAAACTTTTCTCTCTAATGAATTATTTAACGCATGAATTTATTAACTAAACGTAGAATAAAATAAAATACATTTATTTATCTTTGATACCAATAATTTGCTTTTTGTATGTCTCTCGTTACTCCAATTCCATTTCGATAACATTAACCAACTTCAAACAATCCATTAGCATAACCCATAACAGCAGATTTTTGATAATAACTGAATGCCTTATGTTCATCTTTTTCAAACTACAATTCCGCTTTGATAACATTTACCAACATTAAATGTTCCTCTAACATCACCCATCTCGGCAGATTTTTGATAATAAATGAATGCTTTTTGTTTATTCATTTTAACTCCAATTCCTTCATCATAACAATAACCAACATCAAATGTTCCTTTAGCATGACCCATATCTGCAGATCTTATGTTCATCCTTTTCTACTCCAATTCCAGTCATATGACAATTACCAAGTAAAAAGTTTCTTTCAACACTGACATCATCCATAGCAGCAGATTTTTTGATACCAAATAGTTGCTTTACGCTCATCCTTTTCAACTTCAATTCCTTTCTCATAACAATAGCCAACATTATATGTTTCACCAGCATGACCCATATCAGCAGATTTTCGATAATAAATGAATGCTTTATGTGCATCCTTTTCAACTCCGATTCCATTTCGATAACAGACATCAACACAAAATGTTCCTTTAGCATGACCCATTTCTGCAGCTCTTCGATAATAAACGAATGCTTTCTGTTCATCTTTTTACCAAAACGATAACAACTTGCGAGAATGATTTGTGCTATAGGATCTATTTGATCATCCAAGCACCAATTAATTTTGTTTCTTTTTTGCTAGAAATTTATCCAACTTATCAAGAATTGCTTCTGAATTTTTGCCTTTGGATCTTTCTTCATTATACAGATTACACAATTCTTTAACAATTTTACCAAGTAAATCCTGTAACTTATTATTATTATTTAAGTTATTGTAAAATTTTTCAAAGTCTTTCGTTAGATTATTGTAAAAATCTTCTTTATCCGACATTTAGAATTCAAGAAAACTAGTAATAACGTGCGAGTTTCATTAAAAAAAAAAAAAAAAATTATACTTAATATTTTTTTATTTTGTTGTTACATATTATTTCAGAATAAATACCAATTAATAATTATTTATATTTAATTCCTTTTATATTATTAGACCATTTTAAAGTAAAAAGGATTAATTAATAACTAGAACTAGATCATGTCACAATATACCCTATAAATATTGTTATATATATACAAATATTAACGTTAATGATTTTTTTTCATGATTAATCGTCTAATTAATATTCGTGGTCAGCACAAAACTTACATTTTGATATTTCCAAAATTTAAAGTTATCACCTCTATTACAGATATTATCGATCATAAACTAATTGCTAAAATAAATAGAAATGCTAAAGTTACAGTTGATGCTATTAATTCTATGTTAGTTTTAGCAGTATTAGTATCAGTAGGTGGATTATTGGTTTGAGAATTATTCGAGAGGAGTTCATTATTAGAAGGTTTAAATTCATTTATCCATTTATAATTATATTTATCACTTATATCTAAGATATATACTTCACCCATTGTAGATGTTGGTAGATAAAGATCATTTCTTCCAAAAACTACAATCATATAATTATTAACCAAAGTAGCTGAATGGTAACAACGAGAAAGTGGTTAAAGAGTAGAAACATTTGCTTTTGACCAAGTAAAAACAGAACCATCTGTATTTAAAACTACAAGACTGGAACTAATGTACAGTACATAACCTCCATATACAACTATGCGATCATCCTTTGCTGATATATATTTAAATTTTATATATATTTTAGAAAAAAATATAAAAAAAATGAATTACCATATTAAAAAAATTTTATAAAATAAATACTTATTACCTAAAACAGAAGAATATGTAAACTGTTAAATTAATCTATAAAATTTTAATCTTCTAATAAGCAAACCTTACCATCGAAGACCATGTGTTATCATTGATATTATATAAAGGTAACTACTTAAAAAAAAAGATAATTATAATATTCAACACTTTTTCATTTCAATCTATTTTAATTCAGTTCTTCTTACCACCTATGTAGACAATATAACCATTTGGTAATGAAGTAGCAGTATAATCAAATCTTGCTGTTGGTGCATTAATTGAACTACCAACACCACATTTATGTTTTTGTATCCAAAATATCAATAATTCCCGAAAACATAAACATTCTTTCGGTTTTAAGGTCACAAACAGAACGTGTATGTTTATCTACAGGTTAATTAATAGTTACTGGATTACTAAATATTTGTGTTTTTAATATTATAAGTTAAGTAAAAACTAAATTTGTAATATTCGTAGTACCAAAATCACCACCAAACATTACTAAAGTACTATTATAAGACCCACAAAGTGAGAATGCACTCTATGAATGTGGAGGAATAATTGATTTTGAGCTAAGATCTATCCAAGGCATTATATCTTCATTTAATTTAAAAGCGGTTGATAAGTCTAGATAATAAAATTCTTTAACTGCGTAGCTTGTAGATTTGGTGTATTATAACAATTTGTAACATTGTTGCAACCAGTATAGTATATTTTAGAATCAGCAAAAGCATTGTTTATTCTCCCAGACTATGTTCGTAGGTGTGAATGCAAAAATTAATAAAAATTCATTGAAACAATACAAGTAGAATATATAGACTTTGCTTAAACGTATCATGGTCTTTATAAACAATCAAAGATCGTTAAAATTAAAATAGAAACTTGAAACTTTCTTTTAAATTTCAGTATGTTACGCTTTTTATGTAATAGAAGTTTCTTCGATATTACATACAATATATCTATTTAATTTAGCCACATGTTTATAAATAAAAATTTTAAATAAATTCATTGTTCATAAATTGTAAATACACTCTTACGGTTGCATTGAATGTGATGCTTAATTAGAGAGTCAACACTATCGAATTTACTAATTAATACATAAATTGGCGAGACCTTGTTTATGATTATTAGTTAGGTATAAAAAAAACACGAGATTCTAACAGATTCTAACATACTATAGTTGATTGTCAAGCGAAATGAATGAATTCATCATGTGTATGATTATTTTTAAAACTTAATTTTTTAAATTTATTATTATTTATTACCTTATTATAAAAATAAAAAGATTTAGGTTATTATTTATATATATTTATGCAATATCAGATATGTAGATCATATGGGCTGCCATCAATAGAAATCAAGCAAATTGTTTTTATTAAAATTTTTTTAAAACTTTAAACAACAATAACTTAATTAATTTAATAAAAAATTATTTAAATGAATTTAACATTTGTTATTTTAAAAAACAAAATTTATTAAAATTGATAAAGTTTTTGTTGAAATTTTTTTTTTTTGTTTAAAATTTTCAAAAAATTTACTTAGAAAAAATTTGCTGACGGCAGCCCATATATCGAATTAACTCCGTTTAACCGACCCTAAAAAGAGAAAGAAAATTGGTTGCGTTGTATATTGATATAGTGTTTTATAGATTGAGATGTTGATAAGCTCTTTCTATGAGAAAAAATGTTACAGAAGCACAAAAACTGATATTTTATTTTGGTGTTTCATCATTTTTATAATGTTCTGACTGCACTTGATTTCTTGATATTTTCATTTTTCCATCAAATTTTTTTTTACTGTCAGACTCAACTTTTATATCATGTTTAAGGTAAAAAAATGTAATTTTCGTAACACAACCCAACACTTCAATTACATGCTTATTTGCTTATTTCACAGACAACTCATCCCGTAGACAACTTATTCACAGACAACTAAGTTTATTCCTTATAAATTCCTCTAATTCTAATGACAATCCGGAAAATGTGTATCAGGTTGGTGCGCCATAGCTGAATAATATAAACCATTCTTTGATAAATTAATATATGGGGGTGTGTCAACAGAAATCAAGCAAATTTTTTCTAAGTAAATTTTTTTAAAACTTTAAACTACAATAATTTGACAAAAATTTTTTATAAAATTTGATTAAGTTTTTGTTGAGTTATTATTGTTTGAAGTTTTAAAAAAATTTCAATAAAAACAATTTGCTTGATTTCTATTGACACACCCCCATATTATATGCATTATAAAGAGTATATAAAAAATACAAATAGAATTAGCTAATTTGAAACAATGCGAGAAGTAGAAAAAATTACTACTTTAGGCTGAGAAACGGTTTTTGAAGTTATTTGATTTATAATATTTTGAATTGTGCATTAGTTAATTTTGAAATATCATTTGCACTGCAGGTAACATACTTAACTTTGTCAATTCCAACTCCATTTTCTCCAAATAGCTTACGAATTTTTCTGGCCCTAAGAGTTTTAATTCGTAAGGCACCTGATGTAACACACGGTAAATGTTCTACCATTTTTTTGTATATCTGGGTTCTCGCAGTTCTATCGTTAATTCCTGTCTTGTGTCGAATTTCAATAACTTCATTCTCAAAATTATCTGAATAGCAAATCCAGGATAAAATTTCTTGATGCAAGATCTTATTGCTTTCTTAAATAAATGGATTAGGCTTTGTGTTGTAATTTTAGAGGATGGCTTTTCATTATCCACGATGTCTTTGGAAGATATTTCTATGGAATCAGGTGAAGCAATAAGCATACAATTCTGTAAATCTCGACTTAAATCTATATTTTGATTTTTAGTAAGCTCAATTTCATCAGAATCGTCAAGGTCTTCTACTGGTAAAGGAGTTATTCGGAATAGTTTTTTGCTGATTGCTCCTACTTTTAATATTATCACGATTGTTTCCCTAGGAGACAGTTTTTATATCACACAATGACTTACCACGATCGTTTCCCTGGGAAACGGTTTTTATATCGCATGATAAATTATCTTTATTATATGATATAGAGATTTGGGCTTGAAGCTTCTTTTCTATTTTACTTCATTGCTAATAGTTTCTTTATGTATCCGTTTCAGAAATTCGATCCCCCTATCTTTAAAAGATTTAGTTTTTGAAAAAGTGTTATCAGATATATCAGAATTTGAAGCGTCATCAGTTATATCAGACGCGAGAGTATCATCACATCGTAAGTTTATTTGTTTAAAAATATCATTAAAATTTACGGGAGATTGTGAAGTATTAGTAACAGTTTTTTCTTTATCTATTTGTTCTAAATTCGTGATTCTAATTTCATGTTCTTTTAAAGTTTGCTTTAGCTTTGCATTGACAGCCTTAACTTTCATATTCTCAGCTTTAAGTTCGATATTCTCAGCTTCAATTTCAGCATATTTCTTTTTAAGCCCAGTATTTCTGCGTTCTCCTTCCTAAGTTTATCAACCTCGGCTACAAGTTTATGATCAATTCTCTAAACAAATCGTCTTTATATTGTGTATTTGTCATTGTTTTATTTAAGATACAGATATATTAACAATAAAAAAATCAGATGTATACTCTGTTCTGTTTTTCGGAATGCAGATGCCACGAAAACTTTACATTCTATTGAAAAACTTCTCAATCATATACAGTATAATATAAGCATCGATTTCAATATATCATATATAACATCAAAATACACCCTTGTAAAATATACATGCAAAAGTACACGATCATGTATGCAAAATTACCACAGGGCCAGCTTTATTAATATTTAAAATACAAAATTCATGGCAGTCAAAAGTGGGTAAAAGCCCCATTTTGACTATTTACGATCACTTAAAGGATGTAAAAACGTAATTTGTTTTTAATCGAAAAGAGAATTATTAGCTTCTTAGCAGTTTCGGCCACTTATATGGCACCAGGTGTGAATGTATCCATTGAAGGTGCCACTATAATACCAATAGCGACACCTTTGTACTGTTTGGCGCATCTGTGAGTCACCTCACAATGAGCGTAAGTGATCTAAAAAATATTGAGCTATTCTTTATCTTAAGTTATTTCAAAAGTGATGATGTATATAAAATTAATTTACTTATTCGGTTTGTTCCTGTCCAGTTCTTGCACTGGATTACGATTGTCACACCAGTGACTTGACACAATATGTCTCTGCTTTTATCGTTCTTTCCGCTAAAGAATAAAATAGTAAAATATGAGTATTTACGTCATCATAATCAACCAGCAAAGATGCACGGCCGGAATAGACAACAGTTGCGTTCTCGATGCCAGAGTGTATTCCTATTCACCAATTACCTAGTCTTCGCGCTTTCTGATACCAGAAAGGTCCTTTCTAATGCAGAAAGTGACAAGTCCTTTAGGAACATCCATAACTGATAGAGAAGAACTATTAAAATAGTTGGCCACGAAGAGCTTTCAATTCTCTACCAGATTTTATTACACGGATGTGGCAGCGTAACTTCAGATACACTATGATTCAACAAATAATCAATGAGAAAACTCACCCCGTGTACATGAATTCTAGGCCATCTCCTGAAAAGCTATCAATTTTTTTGAAGCTGATCGTTTTTAGTTCGATAATAACATCCCATTCAAGCATTTTACCTTTCATTGATGTGGTATGTTTAATAAGAACATTAACAACTTTTTTTCCGAACGATGTAAATGCATTTTTTTTTAGAAAAAAAAAAAGTATTTTATGAATAAACATTTTGTGTTTTATATATCAAACCGACATGCCCTTTTCGCTAGAAACATTTTGTAAGAAAACGTGTAAAAATTACTCCATAAGAAAAACCTGTTATTAATAATAATAAAAAATGCCAAAACTCTATTTTAGAATAGAAATTAACTAATTTTCACCATTGAACCTCAGGTGATAATCACTTATGATTATTTTATTATAATTCCGTGTAACGTAGCTATACAAAATAAACAGAAACAAATAAAAATATTTTTTAGGGTTAGGGTTTAGCAAGGTCTATAGTAAAATTTCGCAAGGAATTTTTTGCTTAGAGCTTCAAAAGTAGTTTCATAAGCAAAATTTTGAGATAATTTTATTACAGGTGATGATTACCTAGTTACATATCTAAAGTTAGGCCGGTGTGAAGAATCACTTGTAGATCTTAATAAATTGCTGGAAATTGGTCTAAATGACGCGTATCTACTTGGTAATCGCTAAGCCGTTTAAGTTAGGTCTATATAATGAATCGCTAGTGGAGCATAATAAGGCATTGGAAATTGAGCCTCTTATGTGGAGCTTGGCTTCTATGAAAGATCGCTTACAGATTTTAATAGATTGTTGAAAATTAATTCTAATCGCGGACATAATTATCAGCTATTACGTCAATATGAAAAATCTCACAGATCTAATAAAGCATTGGAGATTCTACAGATGCACTTGTACACCGTGGAATAACATATATGTGTTTAGGTCTGACATGAGAGTCGTTCGTAGATTTTAATATATCACTAATTATATATCCAAATAATGCGGATGTACTTCGTAGCCCGTGGATATAATTATCAATTATTAGGTCAATATGAAAAATCACTTGACAGATTTAATAGAGCTATAGAAATTATGCCAAATTATGTAATTGCACTGTGATCGAGGAGTTACTTCTCAGCGTATACATCGAATTAAAGAATCACTTGTAGATTTAATAGGGTATTGGAAATTGAGCCAAATAATAAGTTTGCATTTAATATACTCAATAATTTTTTTAATTCTTAGCTAGTAAGTAACCTATCACTTGTGCTGATGGTTCAAATTTATTATCTGTCATATAAATTATTAGTTCTAAACTTTTTTTATTTACACAATTTGTTTGGTGCATGAAATGTGATATGTCTCTTTTGTGTAATAAGTATTAGAATTATTTTCTTAGGTTTCGCACCGAAAATTAGAGCGAGCCTTTAAACATACTATTGCATTATTTGTAATTTATACTATGATCTCAAACTAGAGATAGTATCCGTATAAGAGTCACCCGGGTAACCAGTATAAGATCCGTTAACCGGAGCTTAAATTTTGAACCGGGTACAATTCTATCTCAAACGATTATATAAAATTAGTAATTAATAGATGCGTCATAGTAATAAATAAGTTAGCATTTTACTATGATACAATCATTAGGAATTAGTGATTTTAACGCGTTTACTAATTTCCCCTCAAAGTTTCTATTGGCTATCTGTAGATCGTATTTTTGATTGGGTGGAATCAACGATCTTTGATAATGTGATATAATCAATTAACTATAGCCAATAAAATACTGTTATAAATTAATAAAATACACGTTATAAATTAAAGAATATCGTTTTTATGCGAATAAAAAGCTTCATTTATTCTTTACTAGCATAACAGAAATTTCCAAGGATACAAATGAAAAACTGATCGCTTTGAAAGAGTCAGCTATATGATAAGTGATTAATATAGTGGAATTCTATTAAAAGTTTATGTATTTTATGAACAAAACGCTAACTTCGTTGTTTGCAGGAGGAATTAATGCCAAGTCAGATCCATGCTATATAGATCTTGCTAGTTGAGGTTTGTTGAATTAGTACTCGGGTACTGATAGGGCTGTTAAAAGTCCGATCCTTTCGGTCCAGACTTCGTAAATAGGGACTTCGATTAGGACTTGGTCCTTGAGTCGAGTCCATACATGTAATAATCAAATAAATCTCGATATAAATTAGCCAATCATATGAATGCCTCCTGATCACAATTCGAACAAACGACATGCATTTGACCAATTATATGGATCACAAATTGGAACAAAGACATGCATATGGGACTTTGTACGGGACAGGTTTGAGTCAGTCCTAAAAAGTCCGTGTGAAGTCGACTCAAGGACCGGGTCTTTTAACAACCCTATTCGTACCAGATGAATGCTTTTTTTCCAGAAAAAAAAAGCAGGTGTTAAACAGATCGGGTTAGACAAAATTAAAGATCTCTCAAAATGATATTTTAGAACAAAAATTTTAAATACTAAGTATTTTATATATTAACGAGATCATACAGCACAGTATTTATATCAGAACTTTTTTTTTCCATATCGAAAATTTTAGAAATAACAATAATAAAAACAGCAGTAATTATAAATAATAAAATTTTAAGGACGATTTTAATGCTCACCGGAGGTGAAATTCACCAGTTATATGATTAACCAATAAAATCGCAGGATATTGTGTAACGATAATAAAGAAAAAAAATTAATATCTTAAAATTTTATTATGAAAACTTGCATCATGTCAAGCGCTTAATTTTACATATAATAAACACTCTAACCCTAATATAGACCTCATCCTAACTCTAAAGTTAAAGAAAAAATGGTTTATTTATTAAGAAATAATTAAACAGAAATATATATTAGTGAATTTCATCTCTGGTTACTCTTAAATAAATTCAAATTTTAATATTGATATGTATAATTTTGAAATCTCTGTATATACCGTATTTCATGAGCTAAACCATCCCTTATATCAGATTATGCAGATATTTTAATAGTGCATTTCAGATCACAACAATTGCTATTATTTCATTAATTGCTATTATTTCAACAATTGCTATTATTTTAACAATTACTGTTATATCAACAAATAACAGGTTTAAGTTACTGAATTTTAGTAATTGTAATGAGTAATTTGTGAAAACAAATAAATCTTTATTTTTTGTAATTATAATATATAATTTGTGAAAACAAATAAATCTTTTTTATTTTTTGTAATTGTATTTTTTTTTTTTTTTATAGAATGAGGCCTTGTCTTGGATTTTATTGAGTTTTATAATATAAGTACAAATATTGTATTACATTAATAAATTACTGTTACCTAAGCTAGAGCTAGTTTACCTCTCAGCCTATACTCTACTAGAGTGAGCTATCAGCCTTATCTAGATTTGTAGTTAGATTTTTGCTATAAATGTATCAGTAATATTGTATTTAGTATAGACTTCAGACTATCTTCTTGTTTTATCTTTTATTATTTGGACCTTTGCTTGTTTGGTAGTAGGACTGTTGGTAGTTTTGAGGTAGTAGTTTGTGTGATAGTGTTGTTGGGTTGAATAGTATTAGATATTTGTTAGCATCATGGGATCCAGATCTGTTGGTATACTTTGTGTATGATTTTGTGTAGGAGGTGAGCAGAGTGCAGTATGTCTTTGCTTTTGGCAGTTAGACTTTAAGAGAGGTGAGTGGTGAAAGCTATTGGAATAAAGCTATGAAGAATAGTATATGAGTTGTTAGAGATGTTTTCTGGTTGTATCCTGAAATGCTGTAAAGAGATATGGATGATATCTGCAATAGAATCTTGGTTAGAGAGTTTGATATATTTGTTTATATATTTGGTAGTAACTGTTTCAATGATAGTTGAGATATCATTGAGGTTTTTGTCATATGTAATCCAGTGGTAGTTAGTTTCAGTGATTGTGCTGCAGCATTGACAGATATCTGTATTTGTTTTGTTAGGATAGCAGATTAGGAGGTTTTGTTGCGTTAGGAGTTCATCTAGTAGAAATTTTAGTTTGAATGCCTTTAGTGTAGAGTATTTAGGTGAAGTATAGAGGCTGTTAGGAGTGTTGTGAATATTGATGTATTTATAGAATGCATTTCAGTTTGTATTAATACTTATATTGTTCTAGTTTTCTGTGTGTTTTTGTGAGTGCCAAGTTGCAGTATAGTTGGCTTGTTGTATATATTTGATAACAGTTCGTATTCTGTTGTCAATTATGTTTTGGTAAAGGTGAGGTATAACTATATTATGATCGATATTAGTATTAAGAAGGACGAGGTATAGTATGCTAGAGAGGTTAGTATGTGGTGGGTTAAGTTGGTCTGAGAGAACTATTTGTAGTTTGATATCTGTTCGAGCAAGTATGATAAAGATAAGATACCAAAGTAGCCAATGTTTATTTTTCTGTAGTTTGTTAATTCGATGTGATATTTGTTGGTTGAGTAGATTGTAGGTATTGATAATGGTATTTGAGAATGTAGCTATGGTGAGTACACAATCTAATGGAAAAGTAATGAGTATAGTAATTATTGTGATGCAGATTGCTCTTGTATGTGATTTCTATTGAATGATTTGAGCAGTGAAGGTATCTTTGTTATTAATTTTCCATGTGAAGTAGGTTTTTGCTTGTATAGTTTTTGGTAAGATGCAAACTGTATCTATATTAGCTGTGTAGTAGTGTTGCTTAGTGATTATAGATTTTGTTTTTTGTAGTAGGTCTGTTGCAGATCCATTTTGGAATATAGTGGTTGTAAGGTTAGGTTCACTGTGTATATATGATATGTTGGTAGTGTTGTGGTTGTTGTTTTGAATAAGATGAGCTGCATGTATATTAGTGATATTAGATTGAAGTAGGTATGTGCAAGAAACATGAATTGGTAGTAAGTGTTTAGTATTAGTTTGTATAATGCAGTAACTAAAGCTATTAGTAGTTGTTGTCAGATTGCATCTGTTGCATCTGAGTAGTTTTGGTTTGCTTAGAGTTGGATTATGTATCCAGTGCATTAGATTAGTAGTTAACTGTTGGTAATTAGTACTTTTGCTAATTATTATAGAGTTGCAGTAGGTAGTAGTTATTCAGGTCTGATTAGTGAGAATGGTAGTTGGTAAGATGTATGAGTTGGGAAGAGGTGAGTTGTTGAAGATGCTGGGTGAAGTGTCATTTATTAAGTTCTTTAGGGTTTCTATTAATTGAGTGAACCATTTAGATGTTAGTTCGTGAGGAGTTTTGTTAGTAGTATATGCAATATATTGCCAAGACAGAGGTAAGGTATAGTTGTAGTTAGTAATTTGTTCTATAGCATAGAGGTTCATCTTGTTAGTTTTAGCTTTAGTTATATGTGGTTGTGTGCTCTTTCTGATTAGAGAGTCAATACTTTGTCCTAGAAAGCTATGTGTTATAGGTCAAGAGTTTAGGCCACTTATTAGAGCGATCCCAAGTTTGTGTATTTCTATGATTATTGTTGCTGTAGTAGTATAGTTGTGTGGTGTTGGTAGTATAAAATTTGGGGAGAATAGTATGTTGTGTAAGGTGAAGGCTGCATTTTGAAGTTGCTGAATTTGTATTCAACTTGTGGTATTGTTATTATAGGTATAGTCATTTAATAGAGTTGTTGTATTAGAAATGTGTTGACGAATTTGGCTATCTCATAAACATTGAAGATTGTAGATTTAATAGTGGTGTATGGTAGAGTTTGGGATTGAAGTAGCTATTCCAGCTTTGTGTTTAATGATAGTAGTATATTTGTTAGTGATACTATCATAAGTTGATAGTGGGAATATTGTATTAAGGATATAGTAGTTGAATCTTGGTATGATCACTGAGTTGATGATATATATGCATTGCTTGTCTGTAATTTTCTTTTTTTTGAGAAG
>CAJVPM010000068.1:0-26292 GCA_910592325.1 Scutellospora calospora | reverse complement strand
AGGCTACTACCAGCCTATATCAAAATCACCTAATTTGTTTTAAACCTTAACTATCCTTCCTTACCATCTGACCTTATTCATCTATCAACTCTGTCAGAAGCTACTTTTTGAATTTTTGTTTCTTTCTCTTTCTTTGATTCTTTTGTTTTGTTTATAAGAGATATATTCTCTTTATTCACTTTTTCTTTTCTTCTTGTCTTTTTTCTTTTTTTCTCTTTAGTTGTGATGTTGTGCTCTTTTTCCCATTCAACTATTATTTCTACCTGAATTTCCATAATTGTTTGTAGAAACAAGACCAGAATTGTTCAATAAAAATTATTAGTACCCTGTTTGCCTTGCTTTTGAACTACACTATCTTGCCAATATCTGCATATTGCTTCTTATTTGTAAGGCTTATGAGATGCATCTTTCTGATATGCATCTTCTCTTCTAGATCTTCGCTATAGAGTGCCTTTCTCAATGTGTCATTCTCAAGTGATAGATCTAACTTTGTTAACACTTTGAGACTTGTTAGATATAGAGTTTCCTCTTCTAGGTTTCTTCATAATTTTTAGTAGATTTCGTATTCTGCTAGGTGATACAAGGTTTTGTCTTTTCTTAAGCAAGCTACGCATCTTCTGCTCTTGTATAATTTGGGATTTCTCAAAAAGTAAATATCTTTTGTTAGTAGGATATCATTGATACATTTTATGTGAAACATAATATCTCTGCTTTTCTTTAGACTAATACATTTTTTCCCTTATCGCTTTTTTAATACTTCCTAAGTGTTTTTCCAAATTGGCTCTTTGCTGGAGTTATCTCCTTGATTCAGAGCTATTATGTCTGCTGCTTTACTTAGTTCAGCCCATTCTGTTTCATATGTTATCATAGTTATTATGTTTATGAATATCCTAAGTGAGTAGTCTATTATTTGATCTTTTCACTTTAGTATAGCTCGCATATTACCTAGAGTTGTTTCTAGTACTTTGAGTATATCAGTTCTTTTAGTACCTTCCTTAGCTAAGTAATCTGCTTGCTTATTCCATTTGTCACTGCTATGATTCTTAACTTTGTGTAATAACAAATTTAGACTTTTTGCTACGTAGTAGTCTCTTATCTGTTTCAGCAAACTTCTGTTTTTTATTTTAAACCAACTTCTTAACTTGTTTTCACCTATACACTTTTCAATAGCTTCTATTGCTGCTTTGCTATCAGTGAATATATGTATTTAAGCCCCACATGCTACTGTTAGCAAAGCTACCTATATAGCTCCTAATTCTGCATAAGTTGATAAAAACTAGTTTTCTATACTACAATTAAAGCTAATACTACTATCTATTTCCTTCCTATTTTTGACTAACCAACCAGCTCCTATTCTACCTGATCTTATCTCTCTGCTACTCCCTGCTAATGTACCATTTGTGTAATACCTAATAATCTTCTTCTCTTTTAGCTTTTTATATGCATCTACTAGCTCTCTCTTGATCCTTTTGTTCTCTACTACTCTTTGTATAATTGCACTTTCAAGGCTATTTGCTGTGATTTTTACTGATACCTCTTGGTCTGTCTTATGATTTGTATAAGATTCCTTATTCTCGACAAGTGCTAATAGTGGTGCTCTTAGTATTACTTCTTTTCTGTTAGTTTTCTTTAGCTTGACTATCTGATATCCTTCATTATATCTGATACTAACTAGGCACTCATTACTACTAGTACTTTCTATGTTGCAATAGCTATACTTGTTAAATGAGTAGTCCTTTGCTAGTCAACTTGATTATCTCCAGTACTCAACTATTACAAGCTTCTCTGTTTTCCTTACTATTTTTCCTATATGAAAATTTTCTCTTCTTTTAAAAAACACCTATATTCTTTTTAGTTTATTTTTGAAAATAACTTGTGGTTGAGTTTTTATTACTTCTCTATTAGGGCTTTTTACTTTGTAGAAGTCTTGTACTTCTCTAGAGCTGTTTTCTTTCAGTGTCCTTTCTTCAAGTTTTTTAAATTAGCTTGGAATACAGTTTTTTGTTTTTCTACCTCTTATATATTTTAGTTGATTCCAGGTTAGCAGGTAACTTCCTGTACTATTTATGAGCTGTTTTAGTATGAAAAGGTTCATCTTGTCTAGGTTTAAAAAGGTACGAAGCTCTTTTGTATCTAATAAGCTTGATATTTCTGTTTCTTTAATGTTGAGAGTATCAGAGTCTTCTAAGATCTCATTGATCTTTATATTTAGTTTAGCTACTTCATGCAATACCTTTACAGCTAAGTTATTTGTAGGAACTGGCTTATTGAACTTATAGTTCTTTCTCAGAAGGCTGCATAAATATTTATCTCATAGTTAACCTTCTTTAACTCTTAGTCTTATTATTACTCTCAGAAGACCTTGCTGGTTGAGACATAGAGTAGGCTCTGTAAAGTGATGTGCAAACTAGTTTTGTCAGATTGATCTCATACTCAAAAAAACCTATGTAGTTACAAATTGAGTTTGCTGTTGACTTAGCCAGCTCAAGTTTGTTTTTGATTAAAGTCCAAATTTGTCTTTGTAAGTTTTCATATTTTGATTTGCTTATGAATATTGTTTGTAGTCTGTATTCTATGCTAGGTAGCAAAATACTATTGTTTAAGTATATGAGCTAGCTTGCTGATGCTTTTTTCTATCTTATAGCTTTGCACATCTTGCTCACTTTATTTCTTACAATATTTAAACTATAATGTTATTTTCCTTTTTCTAAGATTCATACTTCTAAGTATCTTACTATGTTTTTGTCTTTTTTTGCAAAAACTTGATCCTGATTCTTTCCTATTTTAATTGCTAGTATCTTTTTTTCTTTTTCTTTTTTCTTGGTATTTACAACTATTAGCTCTGACTTTTTACTATTTATTTCAATATCATTTATCTCATAGAACTCATTTAAAATATTTACTATTTTCTGTAGCTTGTCTTTGAATCTTGCTATTCAAGTTGTATTGTCTGCATAAGCAAGTATAGCTTGTTGATATACTAGTCTTTTGGTTTTGTTATGAGCTATGTCTATTGGCCAGTTTGTTTCCATCTGATATTTTATATCTTTTGTACTATTTACTGTACTTAGAAGTGAGTTGTAAAAGATATGCCAGACTAAGGGTAAGATTACTTCTTCTTGATTGAGTTTGTCTTTAGCTTCAAATTCATTTATTAGTCTGAAGCTTATAATCACCTTAATTCTCTTTTTTTTATACAAGCTTAATATGAGATTGAAATAAATAGTAAAAAGTCAGAGCTAATAGTTGTAAATACCAAGAAAAAAGAAAAAGAAAAAGAGATACTAGTGATTAAAGTAGGAAAGAATTAGAATCAAGTTCTTGCAAAAAAAGACAAAGACATAGTAAGACACTTAGGAGTATGGATCTTAGAAAAAGAAAAACAATATTATAGCCTAAATATTGTAAGAAATGAAGTAAGCAAGATGTGCAAAGCTATAAGGTGAAAAAAAGCATTAGCAAGTCAGCTCATATACTTAAACAATAGTGTCTTGCTATTTAGCATAGAATACAGACTACAAACAATATTTATAAGCAAATCAAAATATGAAAACTTATAAAAACTAATTTGAACTTTAATCAAAAACAAACTTAAGCTAGCTAAGTTAATAGCAAACTCAATTTGTAGCTATATAAATTTTTTAGGCATGAGATCAATCTGGCAAAACTAGCTTATACATCACTTTACAGAGCTTACTCTACATCTCAACTAGCAAGGTCCTCTAGAAGTAACAATAAGACTAAGAGTTAAAGAAGGTCAACTATAAGGCAAATATCTATGCAGCTCTCTGAACAAGGACTGTAAGTTTAATAAGCCAGTCCCTACAAATAACTTAGCTATAAAAGTATTACATGAAGCAGCTAAACTAAACATAAAGATCAACAAGATCTTAGAAGACTCTGATGCTCTTAACATTAAAGAAACAGAAATATTAAGATTATTAGATACAAAAGAGCTTCATACCTTTTTAAACCTAGACAAGATGAATCTTTTTATACTAGAACAGCTTATAAATAGTACAGGAAGTTACCTGCTAATCTGGGATCAACTAAAGTATATAAGAGGTAGAAAAACAAAAGGCTATATTCCAAGCTAGTTTAAAAAACTCAAAGAAAGAATACTGAAAGAAAACAGTTTTAGAGAAGTGCAAAACCTATACAAAGTAAAGAGCCTTAATAGAGAAGCAATAAAAACTTAATCACAAGTTATTTCCAAAGATAGATGGAAAAGAAAATAGATGCTTTTCAAAAGAAAAGAAGATTTCTATATAGGAAAAATAGCAAGGAAAACAGAGAAGCTTGTAATAGTTGAGCACTAGAAACAATTAAGCCAACTAGCAGAGGACTGCTCATTTAACAAATATAGCTATTGCAATATAGGAAGTACTAGTAATAATGAGTATCTAGTCAGTATTAGATATGATGAAGGATCTTAAGTAGTCAAGGTAAAGAAAATTAATAGAAAAGAAGTAATATTGAGAGCACCACTATCAGTACTTATTAAGGATAAGGAATCTTACACAAATTATAAGGCAGATCAAGAGGTATTAATAAAAATCACAGCAAATAGCCTTGAAAATATAATCATACAAAGAGTAGTAGAGAACAAAAGGATCAAGAGAGAGCTAGTAGATGCATATAAGAAGCTAAAAAAGGAGGTTATTAGGTATTACATAGATAGTATACTAGCAAGAAGTAGCAGAGAGCTAGAATTAGATAGAATAAGAGCTAGTTGGTTAGTTAAAAATAAAGAGAAGATAGATAGTAGTATTAGTTTTAGTTGTAATATAGAAAACTAGCCTTCATTAACTCATGCAGAATTAGAAGCTATATGAGTAGCTTTGCTAACAACACTATAAGAGGCTCAAATACATATATTCACTGATAGCAAAGTAGCAATAGAAGCTATTGAAAAGTGTATGGGTAACAACAAGTTAAGAAGTTAGTTTAAAATGAAAAACAGAAGTTTACTGAGACAGATAAAAGACTGTTGCATAGCAAAAAGTCTAAATTTGTTATTATACAAAGTCAAAAGTCATAGTGATAACAAATAGAATAAGCAAACAGATTACTTAGCTAAAAAAGGTACTAGAAGAACTGATATACTCAAAGTACTAGAGACAATACTAGGTAATATTCAAGCTATACTAAAGTGAAAAGACCAAATAATAGACTGCTTGCTTAGATCATTTATAAATATAACAACCATGATAACATATGAAACAGAATAGGCTAAACTAAGCAAAGCAGCAGATATTATAGTTCTGAATTAAGGAGACAACTCTAGCAAAGAGCCAATTTGGAAAAACACTTGGGAAGCACTAAAGAAATGACAAGGGAAAAAGTGTATTAGTCTAAAGAAAAGCAGAGACCTTATATTTTGCATAAAATGTATTAATGATATTTTACTAACAAAAGATATCTGCTATTTGAGAAACCCAAACTATATAAGAGCAGAAGATGCATAGTCTGCTTCAGAAAGGATAAAACCTTGTATCATCTAGCAGAATATGAAATCTACTAAAAAATATAGAAGAACCTAGAAGAAGAAACTCTATACCTAACAAGTCTCGAAGTATTAACAAAGTTAGATCTATCATTTAAGGAAGACGTATTGAGGAAGGCACTCTATAGTAAAGACCCAGAAGAGAAGATGCATATCAAAAAGATACACCTCAAAGGTCTCACAAATAAGAAGCAACATGCAGATATATGCAAAATAGTGCAGTTCAAAAGCAAGGCAAACAAAGTATTAATAAGTTTTATTGAGCAATTCTAGTCTTGTTTCTATGAATGATTATAGAAGTTCAGGTGTGAAGTGATAGTTGAATGAGAAAAAGAAAACAATATCACAACCAAAGAAAAAAGAAGGAAAAAGACAAGAAAAAAAAGAAAGATAAATAAAGAGAATATACCTCCTATAAACGAAACAAAAAAATCAAAGAAAGAGAAAGAAACAAGAATTCAAAAGAAGCTTCTGACAGAGTTGATAAATAGATAAGGTCAGGTGGTAAGAAAGAATAGTTAAGGTTCAAAACAAATTAGATAATTTTGATATAGGCTGGTAGTAGCCTCTCGTTAACTAAAAGCTAGAAATTTGTATATACAAATTTAAACTCTTACAAGAGAAATAGTTGCTGCAGCAGATCACTCTTAGATGCTGAAAAGTAACTAAGTGAGTCCTGATTAGTTTTAGAAAAGTAGTTTGCTGTAGATAGCATAGCATTTTACTTGTAGCTTAAATTAGCTTATTCTTAATAAAATGATAGGCAAGATTACCTAAGTAGAAAAAAAAAATAATAATATATTTTTTAAAGATAGTTCAGTTAAATTTAGTAAAATTACTATAGCTATAGTTGAATAATAAACTATTTTACTATATAATAAAAATATAGTATTATTAGTTTTATTTTCTGATATATAAAATAAATATTTAATATAAAGATCTAGAATAGTTGCAATCTTAATAGTATCATTAATATTTAAATAATATTCATTAAATTTGTAATATATAGAATCTGCAATAATATACTATATAGTATTATTAATTATTTTATATTCTAACTTTTATTTCAAGGTTTAAAAAATAAAATAAAATTTACAAATTATTAAAAATTAAGATGATATAGGAGCTAAAGTTGCAGAATATATAGTTATTAAAACAGTAATTAATTTCTAAATAATTTATATTAATATCTTTTATCAACTCTTTCTGATGATCATCAAAACCAAACTAACAGAACAACAAAAAAGATATTTTTCTTGCACTACTACCTGGTAAAGCAACTTAAAGTATCTGACTACATAGGGAATAAACCACGAGACTGCAATAAGTCAGAAGCAAGAACTGCAACAAGTCAGTTTTAAGATTGTACTGGGCTTTTTGCTATCTGACTTTGACAAGGTGACTTTAAGTTTGCTTAGTAAAAAGATGCTGAAGGTGAAAAGAAGAAGTAAAGAAAGACTCTAACTATACTTATGCTAGGTCAAGCATACTACTACTCTCTTAGTTCTGTTGTTTTGAAGAACTACTTCCTATACTCTTAACAACTAGATTTTTGGACTTAGAATTGTTTCTCTTTGTTCCTCGATAACAAAAAGTAGAGATTTGGCTTATTCTTATCAAAAGATCGATATTTGTACTATATCTATTTTAGGAAAGTCATATTGGATGCTACCAAATAATAACAACTTGTAAACACATGTAGCATATATTTTGTGATTAACTTCTGTTGACTAGATACTATGTGAAATTTGTGAAGGCCTTGCTTAGTTAGATTAGTACTAAGTAGACATATTAGAAATTGTTAATCAAAGAGAGATATATATAGGTAGCAACTAGTATATATAATTTTTAAAAGTAGTGCTTGCTTTTAGACTTGCCTTTAGGTAGAACTACTCTGGGTTTTTTTTTTCTTTTTTCTTTTTATGTCAAAAAGAAAATTTTATTTCTTTTTCTTTTTTATCTTTTTTGTTTTGTTTTTTATTCTATCTACTTATTGCTAGTATAGTTTTTCACTTGTTAGCAAGTTTTTCTATATTATGCTCACGTTCTTATAGCATATAGCTTTATACTTTTTGTTATCTGTAACAATTTTTTATTTTTTTCTATCTTGAGACTAGGTATTAACAACTTTTAGTTAAGTCTTAGATTAGATTAGAAAAAATCTAGGATCTTAATAGTAGTTAGAAATCACTGATTGTTAATCAAAAATTAGGATGTACTGTTCATATAGTGAACTACTTTTGGAAAATAAATAGCTTCTGCAGCAGATCAAACTTGGATATGTTTAATACAGCTGAGTTAGTTTAGATCAAATTTGTAGAGCAGTATATAGTAATATCGAGATATAATAGTATACTATATATTATCTTTTGATAAACTATCTATAATAAAGGAAAGAGCAAGATCACTTAAGTAGAAAAAAAAAAATAAAATAAATAATTTATATTAAATTAATTAATTATTAATATTGTTACAGATAGTATAATTTAAGCCTTCTTGTATATTAACTATAACAGGAATATAGCTATCTAGAAACTTTAAAAAGCAATGTCAAAAAAGAAGATATAATTCTTATTACATTAAAGAACTATACTTATCTCTAAAGAGGTAGTTAATTTATAATCGATATATTTTATTAAAGATATATATATTTAGAGTAAGATACAAAGGTAGTTATACTCTATAACTATAGGAAAGAGGATTAAGCTCTATTCATTATTAGAGAAAGAGATTTAGAAGAATCTAAACTGAATTAAATTAAATTATTAAACTTGAGAGGAAAACTACTTGTATTTATATCTTTTAGCAAAGCTTTGTGGAATGGTTATTAAAGAGTCATTAAAAGGTTATCTAGATATTATCTAGATATTTGTGCAAGCATTACTTAGATATCATTTAAGCATCACTATAAATAGATTAGCACAGTAAATAGTATAATATTTGGCACAGTAATTATAATATTATATTAGCCATTACTTGAGTTTTCTTTATATCTTATATAATAACTTTAGATAAAACTTATATCATTGTGTAGCCGTGGTTCTCAACTAGAAAGTTACTTAGAACTATTTTTTAATTTGAATGCTTTTTGAGGAACTTTACTTAGAGGTAAATATTTTCTACAAATTTCTATACTATAAAATATCTATACTAAAATAATACAAATTCAAGAAATAATACTAAAATACTAATAAATATAACTAATAAAAATATAATGTAAATTATGCTAAAATCTATTTTATAATAGTGTATATACAACTTATCTCTAATATTATATTTAGGTGAGTTCATATTTTAGAATACTATTGTTATGACAACTCAAACTATACCAAATTAGAAGTAGCTATAAGGTTACGAATACTTCATCTAGTTACTAATTTGAGAGTTATTTATAAAGAGTATAGGAGATATAGTGAATATAAAATAGTGGTCTTATAAGAAATAAAGTACTTATAAGAATCTAGGTAATATATAGTATGAGCTATAAACTACTCTAATAGGTTTTGTATGAGGATAGATAGTATATATTAGTACTATATATCCTAAGCTTAAATAAAAATATATAGAATTAGTTTGAAATTATAATATATACATTAGTTGTAATGAATAATATAATTCTTAATAAATGAAAGTTGAGCTGAGTACTCATCTTAACATCAAAAAAAAAATAAAAAAAAAAGTAAATTGCAAGATAACAAGAAATATTAAACAAAAAAAGAAACTAGAAAAAGAGAAAGAAGAAATAATTAGAAACTTAAAATTTTAAATATTAAATATAGCAACTCATAATATTAACAGAAATAAAAGAAATTTAATAAAACTAGAGTTATTAACAAAATAGATGAAAGCTAAAAGAATAGATATTTTAAAAATAAATAAATTAAATATAAATAAACAACAAGACAAGTTTAGCTTAACAAAAAACTCAGAATATACTAGCTTCTAGATTTCAGCTAAAAAAAAAAAAATTAAAAGACTCTAGTATAGAGTTAATAATTAACAAAATATAGAAAAAGCATATAGATATAATAATAAGATATAGTAACTACTATATAGATACTTTTCTAGTTTTCAAAAAAGTCAAAATTCTAATAATAATAGTATATATTTTACTAAATAATAAGGAAACTAAAAAGTTATTACAATATAATATAATTTTTTTTTTTGTTACAACAAAGCTTTTTTTTTTTTTTTTTTCTTTAGCAGTCATGCTAATACTTTATTAGACTTCTTAAACTATACATTTTCAAAGATTTAACCTAATTTCCTAAGTTTAGTATTATCTAGTTTCTATATAAGGCCTAAGTACGACCTACTACACTATCTATATCAGAGATAGACCACCTTATCTGACTGCTGCTCTACAATAGGATACTACCAATCTAATAATATCTTCTCATAGAGAAGCAAAAAACAAAAAAAATTTTTAAGTATGTAAAAAAAGAAGTATAAGGGTAGACGATAAAAGATACAAATCAAGAAATAAAAAAGGGAAGAGGTAAAGAGAAAAAAAAAAAATATGAAATTTGCATTTCACAAATATCAGATAATCACATTTTAAGCCTGTAATAGGTCTTAAAAATTATAGACTATACTAAATAAGAATTATTTTACTATTTTCTTATTTAATAGAATATTTATTAAAAAACTATATAGGAAAGAAAAAAAACTTCGACTTGATCATAGAGAGTTAGAATAGGTCAATAGTTAGTCCAGAAGCAGTATTTTGGAGTTCTAGTATCTTCAAGGTACATGTATAGTTATATTTGTATTACTATTTTGTTTTTGACCTAAGTTATCAACAAACCTGTTTAGAAAGTAAACACTGCTAACTGTTTTGAAGATTTTACGTATTGATCTTTAGAAGGGGGTAAACTGAAATACCTACTTTTTACAAAATTCTCAAAGAAAAGTAAAGGTGAAAGGTGAACCAACTTTATAGCTTTTGTGAATCTTTGAATCTTTGTAAGTGTTTCTTGTAGGTTTTACATTTGTATAGAACTAATATATTCAACTTTGTTGTTTATCCAAAAGAAAACTTTTGCTTTTGTGACTACTTCTTTTATAGTTCTAGAGTACTTTAAACTGGTTCAAAAGCTACAACTTCTTTTTCAATTCTATTTCAATATTCAACTATGTAAGTACAGTACTCCAGAAAGGTTTTTTTTTGAAGGTTAATATATTAACTATATTATTTTTCTATAGTTCAGCTTTTTTGAAAAGTTGGTCCAAATGATTATTAGGAAGAGTTGTTTGAGTTTGTTATAACAAAGCCTTAATATCAGTTAATTTTTATTAGATTATTTATAAGTTTATATTAGTTAGTAAAAGTACAATTAGTTATATATATAATTTTAAGAAATATTATATATATAACACCATGTTATATATCGCACTGTATCACATGATTTAATTTTGCATATATAAACTTTTGATATCACGTTATTTTGATTATCTATAAATATTGAAGTGACCTTTTTTCGCTTACAAAAGTGTTGGGTGGTTTTTGCTTTTACAAAGGTGTTGGGTGGCTCTTACTATTTACAAGGTGTCGGGTGGCTCTCTCTATTTACAAAGTATTTCTTTTACGAAGGTGAGTAGCTTTTCTTTATTCAAGGTGCTGGCAATTTTTTTTTTTGAATTGTAGTGTCAGTAAAATAGTAGTCGCTGAATTTCTTTAACGGTGCTTCTTGTTTTTACAATAATTCCAGGTGTCTTATTGCTCTTCGAAGGCGTTACGTGGCTCTTTCTTTCCTTACAAGGTGTCTGTTGGTTCATCTCGTTTTGATCAAGACATCAGCCTTTTTTTTTATTGATTCGCAAGTGTAATGAATAGTAGGCACTGAATTTCTTCAATATTTCTTGCCTTTACAAATACCAGGTATCCTTTCACTTTACGAAGGTATTACGTGGCTCTTTATTTCCTTTACAAGGTGTCTAGTAGCTCATTTTGCTTTAGTCAAGTACCAGGTAGTTTTTGTGTTCATAATATTGATGAGATAGCGTTTAATCGAACTTTTAATTAACAGTTTCTTCTTTATGAATATGTTTAAAGGTTCTTTCTGTTATTACAAAGGTGTCAGGTGGCACTTGGTGCTAAGTGATTTCACTGCAGGTAGCTTTTTTTTGTCTTGGAAAAGGTGTTGTGTGATTTTCGCTTTAATTAAAGCGTCAGGTAATTTTTTGCCTTCATAAATGTGTTTGGTAAAATATGTTAAACTTCTTTATTAACGGGTTTTCTGACTTTTGCAAAGGCACTGTGCGGCTTTTTGGTTTTTGCATTATTTGTACCTTCATAAGGTTATTGGGTGGTTTTCTAATTGAAGTGTCGAATTGAAGTGTGGCTTTTTTTGTAGTAAAGTGGTATGGATATTATGGTGTTTATGTTCATAAGAATATTTTCTGAATTTAACTTATCTTTATTTTTTAGATGTCAACTATTTCATTCTATTGACCTTTAATTCTTTTTTGTGGTTGTTTTCCTATGCGGATATTACTTTTAGCCTTCCTCCTGATCTTTTTTACTCCAAACAATTACGATTTATGGAATTTACTTTTAACTCAGAACATTTTATGAGACATCAAGTCTCAAATTTGTACTCCTCTCCTCAAGAATTTTTAAAATCTGTTCACGAATTAGTGGACCTTCCTCAAAAAGTAATGAATTCCCCTCCAAATTCTTTTCAAGAATTAATAGACTCCCCTCAAGAAACATTATGTGATGAAACGTGTGATGAAATGCGTGATGAAATGCGTGATGAAATGTGTGATGAAATATATAATGGAACATATGATGAAGTGCATGATGAAACATATGATGAAGTGCATGATGAAACACATGATGAAGTGCATGAAACCCATAAAGGACAAGATTTGGTTGGAATTAATGGCGCATTACCTCACATTAACAAAGCAATCGTATTTGCTATTGATGATATTTTTCCTAACTGGTCAATTGCAGAACATTATGTTGCTGAATATGGCCGTCAAAAAGGATTTGTACCAATTAAGATACGTAATAAAACTGATCGTAATAGATGTTTAATAAACCTGTATTATAAGTGTAAATTTAGTAGAACATATCAACCAAAGAAAACTAATAACTTACAAAATCAACATAATAAAGGTTCTAAAAAACTTAACTGTGATTGGAAAGCTAATCTGTCGTTTGCAACTGGTGTGGTTCAAATTACTAGTTTTAATGATAACCATGTTGAGCATCAACTTTCACCAGATACCAAAATTTTTGCTCCTATAAATCATCGATTCTCTGATGATTGTCACGAAGAAATTCGCCATTTAACAGTAAATGGTCAGTGTAACCTGTCAACAATACGATCCCTTCTATCTGTTAAATACCCCAACCAGCTTTTCTTAACACGTGATCTTGCAAATGTTGTGGCTCAGTTACGACGAGAACATAATGTAGAAGGAAGTAAAGCATCACAGCTTTTAAAACAACTTTATGAATATAGAGAAAAGGATCCTAATTGGTATATTGAACCCTTAGTTGACTCTATTAGTAATCGTCTCCGTAGAATTTTTTGGATGAACTCGGGTCAACGTGAAAGATGAATTCGGTTTTGTGACATAATAGTTCAAGACAATATGGCACAAACAAACCATTATAATTTTCCTTTGTGCCTCTTTGTTTTAATTGATAATCATAACAAAACACGAATCGTAGCATAGGCTTTAATGCCTGATGAACTATTGAATCTTTTCGTTGGGTTATGGGGCAATTAAAAAAAGCTACTGGAATTTTGCCAAGAATTTTAATGACGGATGAAGATCTTTCCATGAAATATGTTGTAGCTCATGATCTTCTGAATACTAAACATTTATTTTGTTTGTATCATTTAAGTCAAAATCTTTTAAAAAATCTTCGATGTAAGCTTGGCGTGCAGTATACAGATTTTATTAAAGATTTTTATTTGGCGCGTAATAGTTTAAGTGAAAGTGTATTTGAGGCTAGATTTACAAATCTTTTGAATAATTATCCGGCTACATCTTCGTATCTACAAAAGCTATTTTTAAGTAAAGAATCGTGGGCATGTGCTTATACATTTAAAATTTTTACTAGTGGAATGCAATCGACACAGAGAGTTGAAGGACTTAATAATCATATCAAAACTGCTATAAATAGTTCATCAACTTTATTTCAAGTAATGGAAGCAATATACCAACGCATTGAGCGTGAAAGCCTTAGTCAACGTTTTAATTCGTGGTCTCAGGACCGAATTAATTATAATGATAATCTTGTTTTACAGACTGTTTTTCCACAAGTTGTTCAACAAATAAATAAGTATTTAACACCAAATTTAGCAACTGAGCAACAAAAGCAGATAGTTCAATCAACTATCTACCGGGCTCAAATATTAAATGTATGTAGGTGATATTGGGGTTATTTTTATCGTTATTTGCTATTTTAATTAACTGCTCTATTTTACAGTCGTGGAATTCTGATTTATTAAATTTACAAGATGTTACATATGATGATGATTTTATTGAAAACACATATGATGTTTCGCAATCATATTTATTGGCTTTAATTAAAGAAAATGAATATTCTTCTGTTAAAGAAGTTTGGAGAATTACATGCTTGATTTCAACTAAGTCTGTTTATTATGTTATATTGTATAAAAATGGATGTCATCTATGTACTTGCCTTTTATCAGTTAATCATGGGCTCGTATGTCGACATTTTTTTTGTGTGTTACTTGAATCAGATTTTGCAAGGTTCCATATAATGCTGTTGCCTATTCGTTGGTGCAAGGATGATATAACTGAATCTAAACGTGCTCAAGAACCATTTTTAACATCAAATCGAAATACTGAATTAGCAATAATTACACATCAATTATATAATGCAACAAACATGAACTTACTTAGAATCGATAATGTCCAGGAAAATAGCTTTCAAAAATCTGTAGACAAGAAGCTTCAATTTAACAAATCAATGAGTCTTGCAAAGAAGGCTATTATGTTACAGAATAGCGAAAATGATAATGAATTAGATACTCTCTTGAAAAATTACATTGAAAAAAAGACTCTTCAACGTGAAAAAGAAACTAAAGAAAGAGAAATGAGAATTCTTAGAGAGAACTATAGTTCAGAAAACGTTTTAGCCATAGAAACTGATGATAATCAACTAATTTCTATTGATAATGTTGCTAATCTCTTAAATCATATTGGAAAAGGGGTTCCAAAGAAGAATCATATTAAGGGTACACAAGAAGATCATACATCAAAAAAAAAAGCTAAATCAGGTGCAAGCACAAGACTATATGGACTTTGTCATGAACCTAATCACTATAAGAGCACATGTCCACAAAAAAAATCCAATCTAGAAAAGTAGCAGTGTGTATACGTAGGTACATGCATACATTATAAATTTCACATATTCATTACTTATACTGTATCAGTGACGCCAAGAAAAAACCAGAAAATCTTATTAGAAAAAAAATTTCAGGTTTTCTCTTAGTATGCTTCTGTTTTGTTTTTTTTTTATGCTACATAGGGTATGAACGAGTTAAACGATAATGGGTTTTTTTTGAAGTTTCTCTTTTGCGTTAAGGTTAGTTTAAATAGCTTACATTACTTTACTTTTATATTAAGATTAGGATGAATGCTAATAAACTTTTTTTTCATATTATATTATAGATTATATGCATTCATATAAAGAGTTTGAGTAAATCAAATAATACAGTAGTCTTTTTTGCATTTAGAGGTTCGATGATTTCTTTTTTAAAAAAGTTCTATCTTTTATATTGTATTAATAAAGTTCTTTTATTATTTATAGCAAGGTGATAACCAGTTCTAAATTAACTTTTTTCAACAAGTACATATCTTATACTGCGTTATGAAAATGCTAATTGAGATTTAATAAAGGTGCTAATAATATCTGTTTTAAGTATATCGTATTCAACTATATTATCAATATATTGATACCAATATCGATATCGATATCAATATTATCTTTGCTGTATGTACGTATGTACATGTATAACGCGAGTTTAGTTTATTACTATAAATGGAAGAATCATTAAAATAAAATCAGAATCTGCTTTTCATTAATGTTCCAAGAGTAGCTTAGACTAAATTGAAAATCGATTAATCGATGATTAATCGACTAGTTAGATAATCAATTAGTTGACTAGTCAATTAATCGTGACTAATCGATTAATCAGCTAATCGATTAATCGTCAATTAATCGATTTTCTAAAAAAATTTTTGGTCTGATTCATATGGGCAAAAATCTCCAGTTGAAACATAGTGATTATTAGATTAATAAGTAATTAGGTCACAATTAGGCCACAATTAGGTACATACATACAAAATTTATAAGCATCAGGTTACAATCAGGTACAAATTTATGAGTAAAATTCATAAGCGATTCATAAGCAATTCATTATTGGGCTTAAACCTCTGATCAAAAAATCACTTTTATTCTCAATAATCATGCCATATCACATAAATGATTGGCTCAAATTTTATTTAACCTAATAACTCACATAAAATCATCACGAAATTAGAGATTTTCGCCCATATATTGTAATACTAGCATCATTTTTGCTAATTTGTATAACTTCGTTTAACCTATTTGTGTAACAAAAATTAATGGTTTTTGATTAGCTAATTTATATCGTACTCCCAACTCCGGCTGCGACTTTGTGTAATATTGGGCTGTTTGTTTATTTGGTTGTATATCACGTGATTGGGTATTATATAACATGGTGTTATAAATATAATTTTCCTAATTTTAATTATTATCTATTTAAAAGTTCTGCTTAAAGGTTACTTACTAATTGCTATATCTAGTATCTATTTATAAATATTTTATTTTAAACTTTTTGATATTTTGTTATCTCTAATATTAACTCAATTTTATTCTTAAACCTGTATAATTTTGTGCTACTTTATTAAGAACTGTTTAGACTAGCTTGTACCTCAGATTTCTTTATTAATAAGAGCTCTATCTTAAGATATCCTATTGTATTCTTTAGATAGAGTCTGTAAAATATTTTAACTATACTATACTATATTCTAATTAAGCTAGCATATACCTTTATAGATATTTATACAAACTTAGTTCTAAACATAGCTCTCTACTAGATTAGTTCTCTATATATTCAGATATTTCATAAAACAGATTCTTTCAAATTTAGTTAGCTACTAAACCAAGTTAGTATTGCTACTAATACAAAATACTAAGTTATATTATATAATGAACTTACTTGTACTTACTCAATCTGTATCTTTTATATATAAGCTTCTTTTTTAGATTAAGTATTAACTAGTATAACTATTAAAATCTGTACTACTTCATCTAATTTAAAATTTCTACTATACAGGTCTTCTGTCTGTAGATTTTATTAAAATTTATTCATATAATATAACTCAAATATTGTATCATACTTCTAATATCTAATTGATATTAGTACAATATGATTTATAGAGTTACAATTTCTAGAAATAAACAAGGTTTATAATATGTTAAATTCAAAGATCTAAGTAATTATTCAAATTTGTCAATAGTAGAATTTGAACTCTAAACTTCTTATATAGTAGTTTGATAACTTAACTACTATATTAAAATTACTAGACTTTAATATTATATAATTAAAAAAATTAGAAAAAATAAAAAAAGAAGTACAAAAATTATTATAATAGATAACTTTAATAATATTAGATCAAAGTCTCTAGATCAAATAACAAAGATTTTAAAAGAGCCTAAACATTTTTACTTTTAATATAGTTAAAAAATTTAAACTATAAAAATATATTTAGATTAATATATTCTTACTAAAGAGAATATATTTAGTCTAACAGAAAGTTTAACTCAAAAATAGACTATATTTAGATATCAAAAGATTTAAGCTAAGATATTATTAATTGCAAAATTTCAAATGCAGAATATATTACAAGTAGTAATTACAAGATTGTACTTGTATAGTTTATAACAAAATTTAAAAGGTCTGGTGATCTTAGTGTAGTGGTTAGGTTGCTAGACTACTATACAAGAGGTCTAGAGTTCAAATCCTACTATATACAGAATTGAATAATTATCTAGACATCTGTATCCAACTTATAGTAAAACTCTGCTTGTTTCTGAAGTTGTAACTCTGTAAATCACATTGCACCAATACTAATTGGGGTATTGAAAGTGTAACAAGGTGTTCAGTGAGGCATAACATTATATGAATAAATTTTGATAGGATCTATAAGTAGAGGACCTGCATAGTAGAAATCTCGAGTTAGATAAAGTAGTATAGATTTTGACAGTTATACCAGTTAACGTCTGATCTGAGAAAGAAAATCTGTGTATGAAAAGATTAGCGAAATAGATACAAGTAAGTCCTGAGTACAGAAGGATCAATGAAACAGGTATGAGTAAGTCTGTTACATATGATTATATAGCAATATCAACATGGCTTGGCACTAACTGGATTTGAGAGGATCTGTCTTGTGTGATATCTAGTGGCAAAGTAGGCAACACCAAGTAACAGATTTGAAAGAATCTACTTCATGAGATATTTAAAAGCATGAATAACTAACTTAGTAGAAGGCCACAGTAGGAACTAGATTTGTACGAACATCGAACAAGAGTATATGCAAGCTAAATTGGGATATAGCATAGCATAGTTAGATACCACAGCACATATAGATTAGGAAGTTGGAGTAGGGTACTTGAGATGAGTATAGTCTTCGAATCTTAAAGTTTGTAGATACATGTTAGCTCAGGTATCTTCCTAGAGAAGTAGTACAGGATTAGGCGAACTTAGTAGAAAAGGATAGAATATGAGTAAGTGTCATAGGGCCAGAGGGTTTAAATAGGTAATCTTCAAATAGATTTTAGGTATAGCAGCTAGTATAGAACCTTTGGGTGAATTACTTAAATTAGACAATTTAAAGTTGTATATGTAGCTAGTTGTACTCTCACAATATATAATTATTTACTCACTATCAATACCAATAAAAAGTTTGGCAGATGGCATGTTGTATCAAGTAAAAAAAAAAAAAAAAAAAAAAAACAAGATTTAAATAGAAGAGCAGATCCAAAGTATATACTAAGAAAATAAAAAAGAACAAATATATCTTGAATTAGAAAATATAACTAAAGAAGAATAAGAAGTATATAGTACAAAACTAGATAAAATACTTAAAAAAAAACTAGTTTTTAACTTAGAAGAATATAATATAGAAATGCAAAGTAAAAGAAAAAGTATAGATAAGCTTTAAAATATAATATCAGGATATATACTTAATAGTATATATAAAATATTTCTAAATAAAAAAGTCAAGATAGATATCTGCTCTTCTTAAGATCTAAGTAAGAGTAATAATATACTAAAAGAACTAAGAGTACTAGAAAAAGTTTATTAAATATATGCAAAAAAACAAAAACAAATATATAGTAAAAGAAGAGAGAACCAAGTAGTTTAACAAAATTAGAGAGCTTAATAGAAAGCTAAATATAGAAATAAAAAAGATAACAGAAGAAAACTAAACAGATCAAAAAGGTAATGACTTAAAAGTCTAGTAGAAGATAATACATATAAAAGCTTAATAAGAAAAAAAAGTTTAATAGAGATAAATAAGCATATAGATAATAGATATACTGCAATTTAAAGAGAACTAAAATATATACTAGTTGAAATTTGCAAAAATAGCACCAAATTAGCAAATATTTAGTATACTATTTAGCAAATATTTAGTAAACATTTATAAATATTCAGTTATCATTTAGTATAATCGCTACTACTTAGTATTTGTGAATATTAAGTAGTAGCGATTGTACTAAATAATAACTAAATATTTACTGAATATTTACTGAATATTTGCTGAATAGTATGCTAAATATTTGCTAATTTAGTGCTATTTTTGCAAATTTCAACTAGTAATATACTATATAGTCTTTTAAAAAGATCTTTAAACAAAGTCAAATTAAATAGAATCTTAGTAAAGAATGAAAAAAATCTAGTTTTAATCATAGAAAAAGAAAAAATATGATAAGAAATAAGATTTTATTTTATAAAACAATTTTTAAAGAGTCAAATTAATAATAGCAAACTTATAAGAAAGTAAATCAAAGTATACAAATCTATATATAAAATAAATAAGGAGATATATGTAATATTTAGCAAAAAAATTACAGAACAAAAATAGCAAAAAATACTTAAAGATATTAAGCTTAAATTAGTATCAAATATATTAAGAATTAGCTATCTTTAAGGTTTAATAATCTTAGTATAGTAGTTAGGTTACCAGACTGCTATGCAAGAAGTCTGAAATTCAAATTCTACTTCGATGAATTTGAATAATTACTTAAATCTTTGTATTCAACTTATAATAAACTCTGTTCATTTTTGAAGTTGTAACTCTATAAATCTTATTATACTAATATCATCTAGATATTAGAAGTGTAACATAATATTGTATGAATAAATTTTAATAGGATCTATAAACAGAAGATCTGCATAGTAGAAATAATAAGTTAATAAGATAATATAGCTTTTGATAATTACATCAGCTAACACTTGATCTGAATAGAAACTATTGCTCAAAAGATATAGATTAAGTTAGATATGAGTAAATTTATTTTATGAGAAGAATTAGCAACACTCATTTGATTTAGTAGCTAACTAAATTAGAAGAATCTATCTTATAAAATATCTAAAAAGATAAGTAAATAATATTAGTAGAGAGCTATAGTAGAAATTGAGATCATATGAATATTGCAAGGATCTAAGCTAGGTGAACTTATGAAATGAGCATAGGCTGTACTAGTTATAGATGCTGGTGAAACTGGTGAAACTCTTGGTGAATGGTAGTAAATGGTAGTGAAACTGGTGAAATTTAATATAACAACCAATCATATTTTAGATAGTCACCAGTTTCACCAGCATTATTTAGTTTCACTAGCATCTATAGTACTAGTAGAAATATTTATAAAGTTAACTAGAGCTCTACATATTTACAATATGTTAAGCAATATGCATCCTAAGAGAATCTAAGCTGAGTTAGATAAATAGATCTGTAATGAGTTAGCTAGCTTAAGCCATTAGATATTATAGTGATATTAGTTGATTCTGATATAGGTTAGTTAGATAGAGTATTTAAATAGGTAACTTACAAGTAGGTTACAAATATAGTAGCTTGTGTAGAACTAAATAGGAGATCTAACTGTATAGCAAATTACTTAAATTAGAAAATAACTAAAGTTGTACATGTAGCAAGTTATACACTTTTTATATAATTACAAACTGTAGAAGATTATCAATAAATGACCTCATATATTAACTAATAAAATCTGCTTAGTATAATAAGCTATCTTAATTAATAAAAAAAAATAAAAAAAAAGAATTAGCTATTTTTTAATTAAAAAAACAGAAAGTATAGCTTAAAGATCTTTCTAGCTCTAGTAAACAAGTATATTAAAAAAGAAAATATTTCTTTTAAGTAGAAAATTAGACAACTATATCTTATTCTAAAAAAAGAGAATTAGAACTATAACTTGTCTAATATTAGATCTATTGTATTATTTAAAGCTTTTTAAAAAGTAGTCATATATATAGTAAATAAGAGATTAGACAAAGTACTTACAAAATTCAATATTTAAAAAGCTTTAATTTTGTAAATCTATCAGAAAATAGTACAAGTAGCCTAATTCATATCTTGAATAATATAATTAAAGAGATAAAAGAGAAAAATAAAGAAATATAAATTCTTTTTCAGAATATAAAAAAGGTATTTAATTTACTAAATTTAGATATGTTAGAAAAAGTATTAAAAGGAATTAAACTACTAGAAATTATGAGAACTTTCTTGTTTAATCTTTTTAATACAAGAAGAATTAAAGTTATTACTAGTTATAGTTTAATACAAAAATTTGTAGTAAAGAATAGCTTCAATTAAAATGAAGTTGTATCTTCTCTACTATAGTATATTTTTTATAATTTACTACTATATTTAATTCAAGATAAGTAGAAAATAGACTATAAAATAAATTTAAAGTAGCTATTGTCAACCTTAGGTATCCACCTCTTCAAGGATTCCTAGTGACTGCTGATTATAATATGAAGACTATAATATTTTACAGCTTTAAATAGTTACAGGCATCTAAGAAGAACTTAACAAAGAGGATTTAGATAGTAAGGCAATTGAAAGAGGCAACATACTTAAATATGTATGAAGATATAAATAAACATTCACACACTAAACATTAACTATCAATATAGTTAACAGAATTCAACTAATACAATAGTTGAGAGATAATTATAACAGTGTTATAAGTGAGTTTATTCAGTAAGTAACTCCTAAGAGAATACATATTTAAACCAAATCAAACTGAAGAGCTTTGGAAAGGTCAAAAGCCAGCTCTTTTATAGATATTTTACATGTATAAATAATTATAATACTCTAATTTAAAGACTATAGTTAATAAAATATATAATATATAAATAATATAAATAAATAGAATGAGTTTATCTGCCTATTGTGTAATATCCGCAGCTAATCATGTGATCTATATATGATTTACTAAGAGAAATCATATTATTTGAGTTATCTCGATATACGGTAATTCAATCTTAATGATTTTAGATTCATTGGAATCATCTCGATGAGCTAAATCTAATGGTATTTGTTTCATTTAATTTGGATCGATAGAACAAAAGTTATTAAGGATTTTGTGTTTTTTCTTAATATTCTATATGTCAACACTATCAAACCTTAGCTATAATAAAATTCAAAAAATAAGCTAAAGACAAAAAAAGTCTTAGTTTATATTAATAATATAATATAAATAGTTGAATCAAAAAAAAATATCTTAAAATTATTAAAATTTCTAATATGTTTTATAAGCTAAATAATATAGAGATTAATAGAAAAAAATTAGAATTGCTTATAATCAACTCTAAGCTAAATAAAAAAAATTCAAGATTTGTAGTAAATATTAGCAAGAACAAAGATATAATCTATACAAAAAGAAAAACAGAAGCTATAAGACACTTAGAAGTCTGAATTTTAGAGAAAAGAAGAAATAAATATAATTAAAAATTAATATAAAAGAAATATCAAAAATATAGAAAAAAAAGGAGATAGAAAAACTCTCTCCATCGATCACTCCGACCAAATTTGGAGCAAAAAGAAAAACAAAGAAAACACAAGAATTTCACTAAGAACTAGCTTTTTGGCTACTAAATAAAAGAAAGCAGAAGAGGAAAACACATATAGTTGAATAGAAGAATAGAAGAAAAGCTAAGAGAAAATAGAATTATAGAAGAACTTTTGACTTTAGAACAAACGTCAAAATTTTTTTTAGAAATTTGGGAAATCAAACAAACCCTGAGACGTAGATCACTTGACGTAGTACAAACACATGCAAAGTAAGGTAAACAAAACGCGTTACAAGTAAATCGACATGTCACATGCCTAACAACAGAAACGATATACGCAAAACCAAAACCGGACAGATTACTGGTAATTAGGAAAAAGCACAGAGAAATAACAAAAAAAGGCGAGATCACTTTATAAATAGATTATAGAGATAAGAATCATGTGGAACAGAGCCAAAGCAACAAAATTAGTTGAAGTAGTTACTAAAGAATATGGCAAAAAGATAATAGCCGAAGGAAGTGATGCTGTAATGGGTCTTGAAGATCATATAGATAAAATGATTGCAGAAATTTTAGAAGTAGATAGTAATATAGTAATAGTAGCGAGAGAATAGAGAAAAGTAATAGAGAAAACAGCAATAACAGAAGGAATTGATAAAGTAAAGATAGTATTAGGACAAAAAATTCAAAATACAGTAGTAAGAGGAGATGAACTAATAGCACAAGAGAGAGAGAGTAAATCAGATATAGAAATAGCAGACCAAACAAGTCCTACAAAGATAGGTAATATTACAGAAGAAAAACAAGCTTTTCTAGAAAATCAACTTCTAGTAAGTGAAAAAAGTAAAGAAAATTGTAGCTTTATAGAAGACGTTAAAGAAATCTAAGATAAAGAGATCCTTAGGTCAAATACAAATTTATACTCAGATACTACAAAAGAATCAAAAGATGATCTAATACCAGTGGAGTCTGATTTCTTTCTCGAGAAAAATATATGAGCATCAAGTAAAGATAGATATGAAGGAAAAGTAAATATAAAAGCAAAAGTAGCAGCTATTAAAGTACTTAGAGATAATGTAAGTCATAGAGAAAAATTTTTAAGATGGTCAATTGGAAGAAATACTTATCTTAAGGAAATATTTGAGAAATTCGAGCGAGACAATTTATGGTGTACTCTTATATTTAACTGTAAGAAAAGTTATGAGGAGACCAAAAGAAAACTAGAAAGTAAGAAAGAAGAATACGAGCAAGCTAAACTAATTCATGAAGATAATACAGAGGAAATCAAGACCACTTAACCTCTAGAAAGCCAAAACAGAAATAGTATCATTACAAATACAAAGGAAAAAATAGAAGAACAGATGAAGGTAGAGTTAGAAAAAGTTCTAACAAGAAGGAAAAAAAGAGATGTAATTACCTCAAATCAATATGAATACACAAGTATAGAAAACCCTATAGCCCAGCAAGACTCCAGCAGCTTAATCAAAACCAAGAAAAAAAACAAGATAATAGTTTAGAACTTGCCAAACTGAGCAAAAAGAACTCAAGTTTTTGAGATGATTTAGCTTATAGGAAGAGTAAAACATATAGAGATGATCAAAAATATACATAACAAAACAAGAGCAGAGATTGAGTTTAAAGCAAGCACTTATAATGAAAAGAAAATCAAGAGACTTAGTGTCTGCCTTTCATGAATCAGGTATTAGTAAGAGTAACAGTAGGAACTAATAATTTTAAATTATTTTGCAAAAGAAACAGATTTAGCAAAAGACTATTAGACTTACCAAAAAACATAAATGAAGTACTGCTCTGGAGACAAGTCAAAAATTCTGAAGCCAAAGCTTTATATATTTTCCAAAATGCTAATAATAATAATATGAGTAGTACAATAGTATATTTTAAAATCAAGAAGATATGACAAATATTTCTAGATTTTTGATATACTATTATAACAACAAGCTAAGATAGGCAAATACAAGAAGCCAAGAAGTAGAGCTACGAAAAGATCAGAGAGCTAAAGCTCCTAGAGAGAATGAAGTAGTTATTCAAAAAAGTAAAAAAAGCTTAGGAAAAAGAAGAGACTTCGAACAAGAACAAGAAGGTGAATGCTCAAAACATATACAAGAAAGAGTACAAAGAAGAGAAAGTCATCAGCAAGAGGCTTTGATTAGTTTAGTATTAAAAGAGTATAAAGAAAACTAAAAGACATACAGAAGAGCTCGGACTACATCAAGTGATAGTGAAGAGGAAAGGTCTAAAATAGAAAGAAAAATAGTATTCAAAAAAAAATGAGAAGCAACGAAAGAGAAAATCTAAATAGACAAAGCTATCATATAAATCACAACAAGTTTTTAGATTATATAGCTTAATTAATGCAAAACTTGGAAAAAAAATTAGTGATCTGGAGGGTAAACTTCTAAATCACTCCTAACTTACGTATCAGTTGAATTAAAGGAAGTCTTACTTGTACAAGAAAGAAAACTTATACAAGGCGACAAAGCAAAGCAAAAGGTAAACCAGACTAAAGAGAGTACTAGTGCAAATAAGAAAAGCATAAGCGTAACAAAAATTAGGAAAAGGGTTAAAATAGCAGCACATAATATTAATAGTTTGAAAGACAATAGATATAAGCTAGATATATTAATAGATAAATTTAAGGAAGATAACTATAACATAGTAGGGTAATAGAAACAAATATCACAGAAAAAAAAGGCCAAAATATAGCCAGAACTCAAGGAAATATATATAGTTTTTGGTCTAATTCAGAAAAAGGCAAAAGCAAAAACTCAGAAGTAGGCATAGTTATAAGTGAAAGATGGTCTAAACACATAGAGCAAATTAGAAAATATAGTGACTATTTGCTAGAGATACATTTTTTTTTCAAACAATTAGAGATAATAGTATTTGTAGTTTATATAGCACCAAATAGCTAATTGAAAAGCAAAGAAGTGCAAAGAATAATAATGAGAGAGATAGCGCAAAGAAAACTAAACATATACTTTATCATAATAGGTAATTTTAATCATATCATATAGCTAAGTATAGACAAGAGCAATAACATAAATGACAACTTCAAAAAGCTACCTCTACATAGTTGGATGATGAAACAAAATTTCATTGACATCTTTAGAGAGCTATATCTTTGCAAAAGAGAATTTTCATGAAGCAATAGCAAGGATAGTACAAGAAAAGACCAAATCTGGATCTTAGATAGTTTAATTTTTGGCCTTAAAAATATGCTAATTGAAGAAATGAAGCTAGAGACAGGTAGTGACTACAACCTAGTAGTAGCAGAAATACTTTTAAACCATCTAGAGTTTAAAGATAAGTTGGCGCAAGTCAAAAGAAAAAGTATAAAGAGAATAATTTTCTTGTATGACAAAGCAACAGAGGAAAATTAGAATGATTATCAAAACAAGCTATAAGACTTACTTAAAAAGAAACTGAATAAGAAGCTATAGTCAAGAGAACAACATGAAAAAAGTAGTGAAAAATCTATAGATATTATCCCTTAGATTGTAGGCCAATGCAGGCAAATTTGCCTGCATTTTTGCATTCATTCAGCTCTGATTTATTTTTTTAAAATATAAAAAATATTAAAAAAATAATTATAGATAATAAAATTTGAAAATAAGGATTATCTTTTTGCAGTATTTGTTTTTATAT